>QFEA01001969.1:0-12520 GCA_003315975.1 Lactifluus echinatus | reverse complement strand
AGTTGAGCCAGGCTTTTGCTTTAGCCCTGTCTCCTTCGAATTTTGGAGGGGGGCAACCTTCCATTCATCCGTTTGGTGGTCCAGCAGCAGGTGCTCCTGCTTACGGCGCTCCTCCACCTGGAGGTTGGGGCACTCCGCCTCCTGGAGGCTGAGGTGCTCCTCCACCTCCTCCTGGGTTCCCTGGATCACCGCCTCCTTGTGGAGGAAGTCCTCCTCCACTTCCTCCTGGCAATGTGATCGTCTGTGCTGCGACTGCTGTAGTCATCGACATTCGTTTGTCTTCTTCTGGTTCGTCGTCTGTGGTGTCTTGAACGACTTCTGGTTCGTCTGTCAGTTCAGGCTCGTTGTCTTTGATAGTGGGTGTGTCTTCGTCGTCGTCTAGGGCGTCGCCAAGTGCTTCTCCTAGTGGTCGAAGTATTCTTGTAGTAAGTTCGTCTCCTTTGAAGTCGTCAAGGTGTGGGTTAAATGTCTGTGAAGCTAGTCCAAAGGCTTCTCCTCCTCGATAATCGCCGACACTTGGATTAAATTCTTTGCGAAATAGGAACCAAGTGTTGTGGGAGAAGGTAAGGGCTATCAGTTCTCCTTCTTTAGAACAATACCAGCCGTCCCAATGCGCAATGTTCTGATTTGGTCCTTCCTCTCCTTTCAGTAGGTACCAGATCAGCGCTTTTCCTTTCTTCTTGGGGATGCGATCTTGTGGAACACTATGGTGTGGAGTGGAGAGGGTATCGAAGGGTAGGCGGGGTAGGGTCACTCTTAGGAAGAAGGATGGGTCAAGAGGAGGGGTCTCTGCTCGTCGTTTTCCTTTATCGGTTGTCAGGTTTGACGAGAGGTCTGTTCTAATGTCACACTCAAGTCCTAGGTGTGTCCAAGTCGAGCCTTGCTACTGGCTGGAGTGTTTCACAGCCTCAGGTCGACGGTGGTCTGCCTCAAGCGATGTTAGGCAATGGGCCTAAGGAGCTGAGGATGTACAAGTAGAGGGGAGACATCGACTTGTTATTGGTACAAAGAGAACAGACCTAAAGTCCATCCTACAAGTTACAAGGCCTTATATACATGGGGAACGCATTAAGAGGCCACTAGAGGCCACTCCTAGAGGCGGAGGCAGTCCTAAGCGGACAAGAACAAGTACAGTCATCAGGATCATGTCAGGGCGCAAATAGGGAGCTGGAAAGGGGTCAGGGCGCATAGTTGTACAGTAAGCGATGAGAGGTCAGCCTTATCGTACAGTAATCAGTCTGAGGTCAGCCAGAGGGTCAAGGCGTAAACTGTAAGTCCATCGGCATGTAAGTGGAACAAAAAGGGGCCCGGATGCGACCCAAGCGGTCCATAGTGTAAAAGAAAACGTGACAGCTTGCATGGAAAACTCTGCGTCAGACGGGCGGGCTATGGAAACGCTCCGGAACCAAGTCGGGCGCCGCCGCACTCTTCGCTTCGCGCCCTCCACCTAAACAGAGGGTGATGTCATGGGCGCATACGGTGCCTCAGGTTAGCAGCGCTGACGGACACAGCCCTGGGTTGATTCGTAGCACACTGGATGGGATTGTGGCTCGCATTTCATAGTAGAGTAGCTGTTAGGACCGGCTACGTAGGGTCTACTCCATATAGTCCTAGGACACTGCCTCTGATAGATATGACTCATTACTAGTAGACATATACTAGGATCCCTTAGTATAAGTAGAGGCACTACTAGTTGTAACTACCTTAAGCTGAGTCTCCTCTAGAGACTTAGTGAATACCCACAGTTCGCTCTCATCTTGTGTGAAAGACCTATTCCTTCCAAGTGGGACTTGGAAGTGTTCTACTAGACTATCTCAAGGAGCACTCAGCTCACGCTCTCACCCTAAACAGAGGGTTGGAGAGGGACTGTTCAGACTTAGGCAAGGCGACTCTAGGACGAGTAACGCCTTTGGTTTTATCAAAGCAGGCTTTGGGGAAGCCCCGTAACAACGCCACAGCGAGAAATGTACACTTTAGGAAAATAAGTACGCTCAAGCGGAAAGGGGTCAAAGGAAGAAGTCTGAAGGGCATGTAAAACTGTAACAGACTGAGATCACTTACTGATGCTGACTGACCCCTCAGTCAGCATGCTTACTGTACATTAGATACGCTTACTCATAGGTAGCACGTAGCCCTATATAAGCAATGTATGACGTAGTGAACAGACCCTAAGTCTGTTCTCCTTGTGACAATACCAAGTTGCATTCCCCTTCCCTCTCTGCTTGTGCATCCCCTCTCCCTAAGGCCAATTGCCTTAGCCTCGCTCCAGAGACAGACACACTTTGGCTGAGGACGTGACACTCTGTCCAGTAGCAGCCTTAGTTGACACGTGTAGGACTTGCGCGTGACATTAGAACAGACTTCTGATCCTGGCATCAGGAAGCCAAAGAACCGTGACCCTAGAGCGGGCCAGATCCCGAGAACAATCCCTACCCAGATTACCCTTTGACACACGATCAGTAGGACCCCACAAAGTACCGCTAGGCCGAATCCCACAACAGAACAGAAAGAATATCGCAGGCTACTTTGCCAAAGGAAGCCCAGGGCCAGGAGGTCACACCATCCCGTGGGACGGCTGGTATAGCAGCAGGAAAGGAGAGCCAGTAGCTCTTACCTTCAGTCACAACACTTGGTTCCTATTTCACAAGGAACACGACCCAGACATAGGGGAATACCACGGAGGAGAAGCATACGAGCTTCCAGAACACACAAAGTTTAACCCACACCTCGATAGATTCAAAGGGACAAAACTAACACAGCAAGTGATACAGCCACTGCTCAAAGCACTCCAGGAAGAGAGCACCGAACCACGAGACACAGAACCCACAGACCACGAAGACACCACAGAAGACACTCCCGAAACCACAGACAACGAACCAGAAGACAAGAGAATGTCCACAGCCACCATAACCATTGCACGTACAGTATCTGGAAGCGGAGGAGGTGGAAGCAACACTCCTGGAGGACCACCTGGTGGCGGGAACCTGGGGAACGACCCGGATGGACCAGGAGATGAGACAGGACCACCAGGGAACACTATGGGAAGCACCACTACAGGAACACATGGCAAAATGGAAGGACACCCACCCTTTGTGTTCACTGGAGAGCAAGCCAAAGCCAAAGCTTGGCTCCACGCACTAGTCCTCTACCAGTTCATCAACCGAGACAACCAAATGATAAAGAATCCACACAACAGAGTGGCTCACACTCTGTCCTACATCAAAGGTGACTGAGTGGAGAATTGGAAGCAAAGAATGATGAACTGGGTAGTGCAAGAACTGGTCACCCAACCACCACACATGAATGTGTGGGAACAGTTCAAATTTGACTTTGTGTGGGACTGGCACGACACCAACAAACAACCCAGAGCCATACAGTGATTGCACCAGCTGCACCTCCAAGGAAGAGACATAGATGCATATGTAGCATCATTCAAACAAGAAGCAGAGAAAGCTGGATACAACCTGAATGATGCAGCTACGCTAGAAATCTTTAAAAAGGGACTCACTAACTATAAGTTAGTCGAAATGGTCATGCTCCACGACAACCCCAAGACGTGGGAAGCATGGACACAGTCAGTCCGGCGAAGACAAGGAGAGCTCACCAGCCTCTAAGAACTGCGCAAACCATTCTGGAATGACAGGAAGAAAGGAAACTGGCGCCCCTTTGTGGGGCAAACACAAGGATGACCTTTCCAAGCACGAGGACAACCCTCCAGAGATCCAAATGCAATGCAGGTGGATGCACTACGAAAAGTGGTCACCGACCAAGATAAAGAGGACTACCGCAAGAGAGGCACGTGCTTCAACTGTGGAAGACAAGGACACATCTCCAGGAATTGCCCCAAGCACGCCACACAACCCCCACCTGCTCAGATAGCCCAAGCCAGCACTGCGCCACAGGAAGAACCAGAAATGAATCCCGAACGTGTACTAGCCTACCTCCAAGGATTGAACGATAAGGAGTATAGGAATCTGAACCAGCAATGGGCAGAGCGTATGGGAGAGGAAAAAGAGGGTTTTGGTCAAGCCTGAGTAAAACGGCCTTTGCTCAGGCTCTATTTCAACGCAATGTATTCATGCCTCGGATTAATGCAATGAGACTTCTTGTGCAATTCCAAACTGCGTTGAAAATGGCCGACCTAATAGCCTTCGTAGATAGTGGAGCTACGGAGTGTTTTATAAGTCAAGAGTTTATAGATCAACACAAGCTCGGGACTAAGCTCCTTCTCCACCCAAAATGCTTACACAATGCAGATGGCACCAGCAACAAGAGCAGATCCATCACCAAATATACAGATTTGGAGGTGACCACAGGAGACCAAGTGCACACCCTACACTTCTACATCGCAGAAATGGGAGGTGATCATATGGTCCTGGGGTACCCATGGTTTGTAGCAGCAAACCCGACACCCAACTGGGGGCAAGGGATGCTTGACGCGGCTGTAATCATCAAAACCACCGGAGCAGCTGGGCCGAGACCAGAAAAGTGCACATGCATCGCTGGAATGCGCACAGCCACAGTACAGAACAGACCCTTCCTGAAGAAAGGGGAGAAGCTGATACTCCAATTCTGCAAAAACACGGTAGCACAACAACTGGCAGAATGGGCTACACCAAAAGAGGAGAAACCTTGGGATCAGATGGTCCCCAAACACTATCACCAATTTGCCAAAGTATTCAGCAAAGAAGCGTCCAAATGCTTTCCACCATCATGACCATGGGACCACACCATAGAACTCAAGGAGGGAGCACCGGACACCATAGATTGCCACATATTCCCACTGACAGTCGCCGAACAAGAGGCCCAGGGCAAATGGCTGGATGAACAACTTAAGATGGGTTACATCAGGGGAACAAAGTCCAACTACACATCAGCATTCTTCTACATCAAAAAGAAGGATGGTGCACTACGACCAGTCATCGATTACCATACACTGAACAAATGGACAAAGCGCAACAACTACCCCCTCCCCCTAATTGATGAACTCATTGACAGGCTAAATGTGAGGGTAGACAGACCAGCGGAACTATTCACAAAACTTGATGTGTGATGGGGATACAACAACATCCACATCAAAGAAGGCGACCAATGGAAAGGCGCATTCAAGACCAACAGAGGAACGTTCGAACCAATGGTCATGTTCTTCGGAATGACCAATTCACTGGCAACATTCCAAGCGATGATGAACCACATATTCAAGGACCTCATTGATGGGGGATATGTGACGGTATACATGGACGACATTCTAATACACACCCCAAAGGACTACAAATTACATCGGCAAATTGTGGAGCAAGTACTCCAAGTACTCCAGGACCATGACCTCTACCTGAAACCAAAGAAGTGCACCTTCGAGGTGCCCAAGGTTGAATACCTGGGAGTGATTGTCTCTGAAGGACACGTAGCCATGGACCTGGTCAAAGTGGAAGGAATCCACCAGTGGAAGACACCATGTAACTTGAAAGACGTCAGGAGCTTCCTGGGATTCCTGAACTTCTATAGACAATATATCCAAGGGTTCGGTGCAAGGGCCACATCACTAAACAAGCTAGTGGCCCACTGCGCCAAAGGACACAAGTTCAGATGGGCCGAAGAAGAGGACCGTGCCTTCAAGGGATTGATAATGGCCGTCACAGAAGCACCAATGTTGAAACAACCCAACTTTGACAAGCCATTCATAGTGGACACTGACGCATCCCAGATAGCAATGGGAGCAGTATTACAGTAACATGATGAGCAAGGGAAGCTACGCCCCATTGCATTCCTGTCCAAAACACTCGACCAGCAACAGCGTGGATGGGATGTGTATGACCATGAATTGTTTGCAGTAGTAGAATCCCTGAGAGTCTGGCGACGCTATCTATTGGAGGCACGACATCAGGTGCTGGTCAGAACAGACCACAACAATCTACAGTACTTCAAGAAACCCCAAAACCTGAATCGCAGACAAGCCCGCTGGATGCAGGAAATAGCAGATTACGACTTCAAATTGGAACACAGGCCGGGGAAACAAAACCAAGTGGCCAACTTCCTGTCACGCCCATTCATAGACAAAGAAGAGGACAATAAGGGCGTAGTCCTCCTCCCACAAGCATGATTCGCCGAAATGGAGTTCCCGAAAGACATAGAACAACGACGGGCGATACTCGCCTGGTACCACGACCATCCCAGCGTGGGACATCCTGGGATAGAAAGGACCAAGACACTCCTGAAACGGAGGTTTGAGGGGGACAACATTAACCGGTTTGTGGAACAGTACGTGCACGGGTGCGCCATCTGTCAAGAAAATAAAGTGCGCAATGCACAGAAGAAAGCCCCTATGCACCCTATCGATGTACACCCCGATCAAGGGCCATTCCAAAGTATATCCATTGATCTGATCACAGATCTACCACCAAGCCACAAGTATGACACAATACTAACCATCATGGATCAAGGATGCTCCAAGGTGGCCAAGTTCCTGCCGTGCACAAAAGAAATCACTGCAGAAGGGGTGGCGACATTGTATTTCTGCCACCTAGTCCCATTCTTTGGCATGCCATCCAGAATCATATTGGATAGAGACCCCCGATTCACTTCAGGGTTTGTTACAGGGCTTCCTCAAAGCCTTGCGAGGTAAAACAATAAGGCGTTACTCTGCCTTGAGTCACCTTGTATACGCAAACAATGCCTCTCCAACCTAGCCACTAGGTGGGAGCGTGTGCTGAGTGCTTCCTGAAGAGATAGAGATGCTCCTAAGTCCCACTTAGGAGGAATAGATCTTGCACACAAGTAGAGAAGGGAATCCGGTGGATTGGGCTTCGTCTTCAGGGATAGAAGACTCAGCTTAAGGTATTTACAGCCAGTAAGTACACCTATATATACTACTGGGTTCAAGGCAGTGTCCTAGGGATATGTAAGCAGCTGCACTAGTAGTCATCCCTAATGACTACTCTACTTATGAAACACATCTGAGACGCGATCAGTGATGTACATGAAACTGAGATGAAACACTACTGAAACATATCAAACTAGGGCTGTGTCCATCACTGATGCCATGCCATCAGTGGCACCGTATGCGCCCTGTAACAGGGTTTGCCAAGGAACTGTGCAGACTGATGAACACTGCACAGAACATATCCACTGCATACCACCCACAGACAGATGGTCAGATGGAACGACTGAACCTTTGGCTAGAACAATATCTACGATTATGGGCAGCCAATGATCAGGATACATGGAGCGAACACTTGCCAATGGCTGAGTTTGCACATAACACATGGCCCTATGAGAAGACGGGGTATTCACCCCACTTCATGCTGATTGGATATGACCCAGAAGTGCGCTTTGACAACACCACAGCAGAGGTACCCACAGTAGAAGAGCGCCTGTGGCGCATCAAGAAGGCTCGGGCAGATGCCACCAGGCTTCATCAGCAGGTGGCGCCCTACATTACCAAGCGCAAATTTGCTGACAGAGACAAGGTCTGGCTAGACGGCCGGAACTTGAAGACACATCACCCAACCACTAAGCTGGCACCTAGACACTAAGGACCATTCAAGGTGCTGCGGAAAATAGGAGAAGTGGCATACGAAGTGGAACTCCCCGACCACTGGAAGATCCACAATGTATTCCATGCAAACCTACTATCCCCCTATGTGGAAACCAAGGAACATGGACCCAACTATGAACAGCCACTGGCTGACATAGTGAATGACGAAGAAGTCTGGGAAATAGACCAAGTTCTGGACTTGCGCATCTTTGGGTGGCGCCGCAGCAAACAATACTTGGTCAGCTGGAAGGGCTACCCCCAATCAGAAAACTCCTGGGTCAGCAAGGATGACATGAACGCTGACGAAGCCATTGCGGATTATGAAGCACGAACAGCAGATCACCAAGCACACTCCAAGCGCCAAGGATGGCGCAGGACTTAAGAGGGGGGTAATTTGCACATACCACAGCATGCCAGACAACCTCTCCCGCTTCTTGGAATGCATCACAGCCTCCCAAATACACCAATTCCCATCCACACTTGACGCCATTCCACCTGAACACTGCCAACAATTCATCCAAAACTACATTTTACATGATCTACCAAACCTAGTAGCCTAGATACAAAGAGAAGACCCATCCCTTTTTGAAGAATCCTACCAACACCTCCTGAACACCACCAGAATATGTCTGCTCCACCTACACCGACTCGCGCTGTCCACTTCACAGACACCCCAGACATCATTGCGCCCCAACCCCTTCCTTGTACCTCCACCCTTGTTCTCGTCAATGGCACAGGAGAACCTTTTCGTAGTACCCTCTCCCCCAACGCCAATGCTGCAGTATCCAGAAGCAGTGGGACAAGCACTCCAGACACAGCAGACAGGCCCACTGACGCAAGAGCAGCTGCGCCCACTCCAGATGGCATGGATCGCCAATACCAATTGGCATGCACCAACCCCGACCCCCCAAAATCCCCAGACACAGCAAGAGAACCGGACCACACCACCACTCCCTTCCACAAACCACAAGAGAAAGAGGTCATTGACCTCACTACTGATGATGATTCCTCTGAAGAAGGCGAAACCAGTACCAGCGACTATTCCACCAACACAGACATCAGGCGCAGGCTCAAGCAAGTCATGATCAAGTCAAGTAACGAAGCCATTGACAAAGTGCTTGAGAACCCAGAGACCTCGGACGACCTTGACCGTGCGCAACGAGCCATCTGGGTCAAGGACCACCTGGAGCAATGCCAGAAAGTCAGGGAAGCCAACTGCACTGCAGTGGAAGCTGGAAGCCCACACCTAGGCAAACGCAAGAGGAGCAAGCGTGATGAGACATTAGTTGCAACACAGAGGTGGAAGACCACTGCCAGGGAAGCGGTGGAACGTATCTGGAATGAAAAGAAGGCCCTAGATGAGGAGATCGACAACGAAGACCCACAAACACCCCCAGACCCTACCTTCTATCTGGAAGCCGGCACGATGGAAGAAGAACTTGACCGTGCACTTCCTTACCAGCATCCCCAATACCCCTTTGTCCTGAACCAAGAGGGCAACCCTGGGTACACTACGCATCTGATTGCTGACTATGCAGGGGTATACCAGGTCACCAAGTACCAGGCCATTGACATGAACCATATCCACCCCATCATGAGACTGACCATGGGACACGGTCAGCCCATCTGGGTACAGGAGTTAATGGCCAAGCCCAGGGTACTCCCGGGACCCCAGATTACCGCCTTCATACAACACCTATTGGAAGGCGAGGAGGAACACACCCCATATGTTAACCAGGCCTTAGCCCAACTCGACTCACCCTTCCTACGAGGAGAAATACTCCGCTGGAGGGCCATGAACAGGCTCTATTGCAAGGTGGCTGACAACCAACGCCACTGGGTCAAGAAGGCCAGGGAGATCGAGGACAAGCTGCGCTCAGCACGCATCCTGATCAAGCAGTACCACAGTGAGATGAATGAGAGCCACTACAGACTCCAAGCGGCCCATGCCTATCACCAGCTTTGGCCACACCTCCAGTTCGTCGCACACAATGGCTGCAACACTCAGAGTCGCAGCAACTTCAGCGCGTTCCAAGCCAGGTTGGCAGCAGCTGGCACTCCCTTCGCCATCCCTCGCAACATGAACTCCATTCACATGGCCACGGCTAATGACATTGACAGTTGGTTCAATGATGCTGATGGTATGCAGGACCAGCAGAACACTACAGACTGGGACTGAATTGGCTGGGACAGCCAATGGACCTAGTGGGGGGTAATGTTATGACGTCTTTCTCTTTGGCTCACATTCAGGGCCCTGACTGCTTACACATACCGATGGACTAATTACATTACTGATTACCGATCCAGGCTGACTGAGCGACTGATTACTGTACATTACGGATATTGTCACGGGCGCATATGGTGCCACTGATGGCATGGCATCAGTGATGGACACAGCCCTGGTATGATATGTTTCAGTAGTGTCTCATGTGTGTTTCATATGTATCAGTGATCGTGTCTCACAAGTAGCCATTAGGGAAGGCTACGTAGTATCTCCTTATAACCCTAGGACACTGCCCTTAGCCAGTAGCATATATAGACATACTTACTGGTTGTATCACCTTAAGCTGAGTCTCCTCTAAGACTCAGTAAATACACTGCTGTTCGCTCTCATCTTGTGTGCAAGACCTATTCCTTCCAAGTGGGACTTGGAAGTGTTCTAGTGACCTACCTTAGGGAGCACTCAGCTCAGGCTCTCACCCTAAATGGAGGGTTGGAGAGGACTTGTTCAGACACAGTCAGGTGACTCTAGGACGAGTAACGCCTCTTCATTTTATTGCTCCAGCTTTGGGGAAGCCCCGTAACAGATATGCTGACTGATGCGCTTTATAAGGCGCTAACTGAGACCACTTACTGATGCTGACTGACCCCTCAGTCAGCATGCTTACTGTACATTAGATACGCTTACTCATAGGTAGCACGTAGTGTTACGGTTTGGATAACATTCCCTTCGGACTATGATTCGGATGTGGTTTACGGTTTGTGAACCACCTTATGCGGTTCACAATTGTTTGGTTGTTTAAACCGCCTTCTGCGGTTTAGTCTTGACTCTGTTTGCGGTTTGTGAACCGCCTTATGCGGTTCACAATTGCCTGGGAGTTTAAACCGCCTTCTGTGGTTTTGTGTTACGGTTTCTGAACCGCCTTATGCGGTTCACAGTTATCCGGTTCAAGTAGAGTATCCTGTACTATAAAAGAGCCTTGCTGAGGACCTTACAGTCCCCAGCTTCGGCTTAAGTTCCCTGAATCCAAGATCTTGTCTCCCCTCTCTTCTCCCTCAAGATCGAAGCTTAGGAGACTCTGCCTACATCGTAGCAGAAGTCCCTTCATTCCTGAGGTGCTACTCAGAATTCTCTAAAGGAACTTAAAACCTTGCTCCCTTCACCAAGGAAGGTCTTTGGAAGCTCCTGAACTCATGACTATTCTGTCACGACCTGCAGAAGCTTAGGAAACAACAAGAAGGCACTTCGCCTGAAGGTCCCCTTGGAACCTTAACACGTAGCCCTATATAAGCAATGTATGATGTAGTGAACAGACCCTAAGTCTGTTCTCCTTGTGACAATACCAAGTTGCATTCCCCTTCCCTCTCTGCTTGTGCATCCCCTCTCCCTAAGGCCAATTGCCTTAGCCTCGCTCCAGAGACAGACACACTTTGGCTGAGGACACGACACTCCGTCCAGTAGCAGCCTTAGTTGACACGCGTAGGACTTGCGCATGACACTATGGCTGCTATGGACACTATGGACGCTATGGAGCACTATGTAGCACTACCAAGTGGAGTTGGGTTTTGCTGATGAAGTCTTCTTTCAGGTTCTAGAGAGCACTCTAGTAATATAAGAGTTTGGCTCCCTAATGGTTCAGGCCTAAAGGCTAGACCAGAAGTCAAATCCCAAGGCTGACTTGAAGGAGATAAGAGGAAAGGAAAAAGGGGATTGGATTCAATGAAGCTTAAGCCAAAGCTGAGGACTTAGGGTCCAAAGCAAGGCCTATTTATACATAAAAGTCACCCACATTAGGTGACTGAATCAATGAACGGTATTTAGGATTCTGTATGGTTCTAATGGTATTTTGGTGAAGTGACCATTCTGATTGCGTTTCGGACGGTAAATGGTTCTTACAGCCAACGGAAAGTTACCGTAACGGTACCGTGAAGTCCAAATACGGTCAAATCGGAGTGAATGGAGCAAAGGGGAACCATCTGGGGAATCCAAAGGGGGGGGAATCCCCCATCATGTGAGCCATAGTCATGTGACAGAAGGTCACATGACTCAAAAAGTCCAAAGGGAATGTTAAGAAACCATAGCACTACAGACACAATATACTGTTTTTTGAATGTGGAATTTGAGACCATATCACAATGAGATTTGTATGTTGGCTGGACATAACTACTACAGCTATGAGGTTGCTATGCAGAGCTACATAGTGGCTATGTGTTACGGTTTGGAACACACTCAGTGCGGGGGCCAAACTGTAATTTGGCCTTGTTGTGGATTTGACTGATTGACTGGACTGGTATGACTGACTGGTTCAAGTTTTTGACTGGATTAGAAGTTCTCGGAGCATGATGCCTAGTTTGGGTCATGAAAAAGGACTTGTTATTTTTCTGGGAAATTTCTCTTGAAATTTCCTCTTCGTATTTTTGTACTATACTATTTTAGACCAGTAAAATAGTATAGTTAGTACTCCCTGTTGGGACGACTCATGTTACGGGGCTTCCCCGAAGCCTGCTTTGATAAAACCAAAGGCGTTACTCGTCCTAGAGTCGCCTTGCCTAAGTCTGAACAGTCCCTCTCCAACCCTCCGTTTAGGGTGAGAGCGTGAGCTGAGTGCTCCTTGAGATAGTCTAGTAGAACGCTTCCAAGTCCCACTTGAAAGGAATAGATCTTGCGCACAAGATGAGAGCGAACCGTGTGTATTTACTAAGTCTCTAGAGGAGACTCAGCTTAAGGTAGTTACAACTAGTAGTGCCTCTACTTATACTAAGGGA
>QFEA01001960.1:0-12945 GCA_003315975.1 Lactifluus echinatus | reverse complement strand
TGTACCCTTGCCGCGTCTTCCATTGATCGTGCGCGTCTCTTCTCTGCTACTACTACTATATGCAGCTACGCTATAAGGCTTTAGCGATCCGATGACCGACGTGATGCGGGGCGTCGCGCACGCGCAAAAAACGTCCATGCATTTGTCAAATGGCCACACAACCGCAACAAAGGCCGCCCTATCTTCATCCACCATCCCCTCTCTCCTCCTCAAGAAGAGCTATCAGATCGGTTGCAAGTTAAATATTATTTTTTTTCGTGTAAGCCTTTGTCAAGTGTCTTAGAAGTCAGGTCGGTTTTGGGTGGTGCGCAGTTCGCGGTTCGGCCGCCGGCTGGTGTCTCGCTCGTTTGCGTTTGCGTGCGTCTGCGATTTGTGATTGCGATGATTGCGATAAGCGCCAATTCCGGGGCCTTGCCCCTGATGCTCTGCCCAGTGCCAATGCACGGTCCGAATCTCGTGGTTCCAGTGAATGACAAGCGGCCGGGTTGTACTGTGCCCCCCTCTCGTTCGTCTGTCACGTCCTAACTAACCTATGTATGTTTCCGCCTTTCGACTGCCCCAAAGTGGCAAAGCAAGAGTGGTGAAAAGGTGAAAATTTCCAATTTGTGGCTTCTCCCTGGCTTCTGGCTGGCACCTGACACGCAAGTCACAAGTCCGGCGACAGGTGACTCGACTTTTAGTCGTGCATGTGATGGACGTGTGCGCGTGCGCATGCATGCGCATCGTCCCTGTCCCTCCCTTGGCATTGGCATGGCACGGCACGGCGCGGCAGGTCTAAAACCGATATCGTCGGGTTCGGGTAAAAACGTGATTACTTTTCTAGGTTAACGTAGCATGGATGCGGGACATTGGGATGGCGTTTCCGTTTCCCCAAGGATTACTGTTATCTCGCACGTATGCACGCGCGCGCAGAAGGGCTTGCTTACGCAGCCGGCTGCGACCGCGACTTGTTTATGAACTCCACAAGCGCGCTCCGACCTGACCTGACCCACTTGTAGCTTGCACGAAGCTCGAGCGCGAGCGCTTCACCCGAGGATCACATGAACCAGGCCGCCGCTTTGGGGAGCCGCTGGCTGCATTCGCATTCGCATTTGTATTTGTCTCCTCGTCGTTCTTACCCTCAAACTCGAGAAAGGGCCTAAATATGTTGTGGAATCTTGATTTCCTCATTCACAATATGGAAGAAGCCGCGATATATTTGTGCGCTTCCGTACACCTCCGCGGTGGGCCGTTAGCCATAAAATTGTGTCCGCGCCGATGCTTCCGGTGTTGTAG
The DNA here is from genome assembly GCA_003315975.1 of Lactifluus echinatus. Classification (NCBI taxonomy): domain Eukaryota; kingdom Fungi; phylum Basidiomycota; class Agaricomycetes; order Russulales; family Russulaceae; genus Lactifluus; species Lactifluus echinatus. Next base: position 11,670 of record QFEA01001960.1, on the reverse strand, counting down.
CTTCCTGGCTGAACCGCTACTTGTGCTGGCTACGGGGCTCGATTATTGCGATAGGCTGTTTGGCGACGCTTAATAGAAACGAACCCCGGTTTCTGCTGTATTCGCTGTGTGGTACCTTACCGCTGTCGGCTACCTCAGTCGCCGCGTTTGGGCCTGGCCCGCACACGAGGGGCGTACTTTTCAACGAAACAGAAAGTGTCCTACCGGTTCTCTAATACAGTAATCTGTACTACGCCGCCAATTCGTCCAGAAGGGTGTCCGCGTACAGTACTGCTGGCCCCGTACCACACCACGTTCACTTACCCACTTCTCTCCCGGTTTCCCGAACGGCGACGGCTTCCAGCATCGTGATATACTGTACCCGTGCACGAGTCTGGCAGCCAGCCCTCCGTTCGGGCACGTATCAGCCAACCACCCCACAGACAATACCACTGCATACCCCGGCCCGTAGCTAACTTAACTCTCAGAGACGGACGGACGACTCGGACGGACTGCTGGTGTGCCCCTTCGCCTTCGCCTTCTCAAGGCACGCTCGCGCAAGGCGAGGCTTGCCCGTTGCCCGTTGCCCGTTCGAGTCGCCTCCGCAGGCTACGGTACCGTGCAATGCTTCCTTTCCTTCCCAGCAAGGAACAACGCGCGCCATCCTCACCCATCACTCCTCCCTACTTTCCATGTCCATACTGAGCACGACCCGCCTGCCCAGCCCATGCCCGCCACCGCCGCAAGTGGGACGGACCTGTCCCCCCCGGGCCACTCTGGTTGGTTGCCTAGTAGCTTGCGCCGCCGTGCATGGTCCTGCGGCTGCGAACGCGCGATGCCCTTTTTGTTTGTTTGTTCTTTCGTTTCTGTTTTTTTTTTTTTTGTTTGGGGTCGGTCAGGGGTCTTTTGAGTTGCGCAGCATGGCCCCGGGGGTCTCGTCGATCGGGTCGGGTCGGGTCAGTTATTGGCTCGTTCCTTGACGACCACTTACCACTACAGTTACACAACTACCGCTTATTGCCGTCGTTGCAAATTGGACGGACGGGGACAGACCTTTCCTTCGAGAACAGAATGAGAGAACGCGACATATGATAGGATCGGGTGGTAGTGGTGTTGTTGTTGTTTTTTGGGGGGGTGGAGGCGGGGCTGGATGGACGAGCTTCTGGTCTTGGGGAACCCCCTGTACCTGCTGCGCCGAGTTGCTTCTGAAACTTTACCAACCAGAAAGGGGGAACGTAGGAAAAAAGTGGGGAACTTTCTTCCACCCGATTGATTTCGAGCGACGCTGGCTACGGTATAGGTATAGAATGTCACGGGTCCTTGCTCAAGGACGTCCTCGTTCATTGTCGATCGTCGATATCGACAATGACGCTTGTACAGCAAGCACAGGAATACACACGGAACCCGTGATGCTCGATCAATCTTGCCTTGCGAATTAGACTAGATCCGTCGGACATTGGAGATAGGTCCTGTATACCACGATCGAACCTTGCTCGCTCGACCGGCACGGCACTGTATTGCCCTTTCGTATTGTAGGTACAGTACTGTAATCGGTCAGGTGTAGACCCCGTGGGCATGCGCGCGCACCAGTCGCAACTCGAAAGTGGAGTGATCGCCGCGCCATCGACAGGCTACCGATCTCTGGGTCAATCAAAGGAAGACCTAGAAGTGGTCTCGATGACCTAGAAAAGGGGCGTATTGTGCCCCGCTGAAACCAACCGGTTGAAATTATCAGAACGCTGAGCTTCTCGAGCTAAGACTATAAGATCAGTCCATGTGATGAAGGACCACCAGCACCAGCACATCGGATTTCTTCTGATCGAATCGACGTACTTGGACAGGTGAAATAAGGTATTATTGGTTGGTATCGGTATTGTTCTCGTATGTCGTGTATGTATGAAGGAATCGTCAGTGCAGTGTTGTTTAAAGTTCTTTGCAGACACCCAAATGAGAAAGCACAGATAACGTAGGTACAGCATCCCAACGAAACATAGCCCTTTTCACATACAGGCAGAAGCATAACAAAAAATCGTGATCACGACTGTCCATACCAAGACGAAAACGCGGACACACGTACATTCTCTTATGGCGCGAAAGACGACAAAGGGAGTTCCAGTCCATAAGCTGGGAGTCCATAAGCTGGGGCTGATAACATCTGCCTGGGACGTCGGCGCTAGGGCGTATCCCTAACACCGAGCATATACTCCATCGACTGGAATGCAGCCGGCGGGTTAAATTGTGGTATCCTGTTTCCCCACAACACGCGCGCGAACGAGATGGCGTCAGAGCGCGATCCACCACATATAGCGCGAAGCTGGCGGGACTTTGACTTACATGTGCCCTGTGATGGGCAATTCGTACAACGTCAGCCCGCGCTCGGACTGCACGGTCCCGAAGGCCCCCACACCATCGAGGATGAACGAATCTGGGCGAGGCGCATTCTGGAAGCCCTGCTTGCCACCCCCTTTGAACACGTGGGTTAAGAAGACAAAAAGCGTCAAAACTAGGGAATGTAGATAGTGGGGAGCTATGACACGCACACGTCATACTATTGTTTTTGGGCGGCGCAAGTATCTGAGCAACGAACGGGTGCGCGCGAACAAAAAGGACGCCACACTCACTTTTGAATGGCAAGCCGTGTACTGCAAAGGTCAATCAGGCCGCGTGAGCATCCTCCAAAGTCTGTGGGCGTGAGAGGCTCACTCACCCTTCAGATATGACAACGAAATCACCCAGCCCCGTGGCAATGACCGTGCGGCGATTCCGCGCGATCACTCTCGGCAGGACGTAGTCCGCCGAGTCCAGACTTGTGTCTCGTCCGCCGACATAGACATTCGCGGAACACTCGGTCCAGTTCACGTTTGCTGGGGCGTGGATAGCCGCTTTGACGTCTGGGCGATTGAAATACACCGGGCTGGTTTGTATTTGGGCAAATGTTCCACTGCGCAGCCAATCAGACTGAACGTCGATGTGAATCTCGGGCCAGTAGTTTTTGACTTACGGGAAGCCAAGAACGTCCCATAGCACGGGTGGCTGGAACATAGTGAGCGTCGTTGGGCAGGGAAAAAAATTTTTGAAGAAAAATAAATACCATGTCAAATATGCGATAGACGTCGAATGCAGGATTCAGGCGGAGTGCAGCTTCAAGGATTAGACTGGACACGTCGCAACCAGGAGCTACAGTTGACCCATCCGATGATATACCCAAAACCGGGAACGGACCAGGTGGAGGCGGGTAGGTCAAGTAAGTAGAGAGGTACGACGTATAATTGCACACATCGGCAATGTGGTCAATTTGTGCGAGAAAAGACTGACTAACAAAATTATGGTGTTAGACGACAATTCATAGACACAGAGTAGGTGAGAATCACTTGAAAGGAAACACGTTACTGTTCTTGTGTACGAAGTTTACAGCAGGTGCTTCAAAGTTGACAACACCTGTGCCAATGGTAGCTAAATTCGTCGTTAGCAGGGTGGAGCGGTAAAGATGAGGAACAGGTATACGAGACGCAAGCCATATTCCGTGAAGATTTAATTGGAGTAGTTTGGGGTTCGAATAGATGAAATCCGCAATATCTATGAACCCGTCAGACGTTTGTGTCTCGCATGACTTTGGAACAACCGACATGGCACGTAAAACCCAGCATACTGAGAGAATATTAAAACAATTGTCAACGGAACACAGAACACGCACGCTTTCTCCAGTAAGATAGAAGTTCTTCCCTTTCAGTTCTTTGAAAACATTCAGGAACTGCTGCATGAATCCGACAAGCTGCGCCGCAAGTTCGGTATCATTCTTGGCATCCCAGCATCAGATGATTGGGCGTTCGTTGAAAAAGAATAGGGCACGAACATGGATGTTTGGTTCGCCCTGAGAGAATCCCGTTCCTACGGGTTGCTCTACCCAGAGCATGTGCCCAAGATTCGTCCAGCTGTAAGGGTTTGGTGTAGCCTTTGCTTGGCCAAACTGCCAGCTGATTGGCTATATGCGAACGATCAACGCCAATACGGGTGGGTAGAGCAATATTTTTGTACCCCGTTCTCCTGCAAAAAGCCTTCAAGAGACGAGCAACCTGGTCCACCGTTCGTCCTGGGTATGGTCAGCGTCGACCGAGGCGTCATTGGCTAGTGCCCACCAAAATATGAGATCATTTTCGTTGCCTTTCGAGGTTGGCGGGAAGTACCAGAAGAATAGCTACGTGGATTTATGGTCAATGTATGCGAAAGATACGCAACACCAAAGTACCTTGCGCGTTTCGTTCGGGTTTGAACTGATAGGCAACAGACCAGACCAGCTGTCGCCGACATCGAAGTCAATCAACGGTATGGTTTTTCCATTTACATGAAAATCTGGTAGGCAGCAAGATTAAAAAGGAAAAGCAGACTCTGAGACAATGCAAACTCACCTGCGGCTCTGGGATTCGAAAACCGACTCGCGTCTCTGCGTGTGCGTGGGATGTTGATGTTGAGGTCGCGTGCTGTCACGTTGCGTTTGAAGGCTCGGTCCGGTTTCGGAACAGACCGGTGGAGGGGGTGTTTGAAGCCCTGGACAGCGGCAGAAAGGCCCAACAGCAACAAGAAGGACAAGCAACGCATGGCACACAAAGCAGAGTGAGGGGATGCGTGCAGGATAGAGCGTGAAAATAAGTCGCAAGTCGGGTAATCGTTCCATTCGTTCTATTGGCGGTTTTAAAGAGGATGCCACGGTCATTTTCGCGACTAGCACATGGTTCTGCTGCTATAATGGACGCCCATGGTAGTTGATGCGAGCAACCTGGCTCAAGAAACCCCATTTGGACAATAGCCTGACGTGACCAATTATCAGTGGGCAGTGGGAATTACTATCCTTAGGTATGCGGAGGCACGTTGCATGGAGACGCGGAGACGCGACCGAAGCGACACGATACAAAAAGGCACTTTTGTTTTTATTCTCGAAACACGGGCAGTGCGAACCGCACACGGCGAACATTCCACGACACAATTAGTGGTCCCGAAAGCCGAGCTATTTTATAGTGTTTATCCTAACGGACGGGGTCCCGGGTTGACGTTGACGGTGGCGTCGGTAGATATCACGTGTCTGGCCTAAACTCGAGCGACAGCGATGACCTCCGTCCGCAAAGCCCTCAAAAACGTTGTTTCTGGAAACAGTCCTCGCAAGTTACAGCCATATGACACCACGGACACCTCCGCATCACACCTCCAACTTGTCTCCCTCCCAAACGCATTTCCAAAGCAGTACCCGCCCCTCCTTCTCGTCCATGTCATCCTCCTTATCGCCGCGATTGTCCTACTCCCGTCTACCTCCATCCCAAATCTGCCACCTCCACCGCTTACACGTGGGATCGATAAGCCCCAACATCCGTTCCTCGTTCCGATCACCGCACGGCCGGTCCTGACAATCGCTTGGGCATGTCTTGGTGCAGTCCTGCTCATACCTTGGTGGGCAGGTTCGCTGCGCAGATGGGCGCATGACGGGTCTCTGGGCCCGCGTACCATCCAGATGCGTCTTGCTGGAGACCCACACAAAGGAAGGGTGTGTCTGCTCTCTGTACGCCCCTTCCTCCCTTCGTCTTAACGATGCGTACAGGACATCTGGAACGCCTCTGTCTTCACAGCCTACACTGCTCTGGCATTGCACGGTGTGATAGTCTTATTCGGGGCACCGATCATCCAGTGCGTTTCATTCTGCTTTGCAATCGTGGTTCCACTAAACACTAAACATCAATATCTCCCCGCTCGCTCACGCACGGACGCGGCGTGCTCTCAGGTATGTTCCGCATACCGCGCTATTAGCTCTGCTCCTCGCTCTCTACACCATCTTCCCTCCTGCGTATGCTCTTGGTCCACCTCATATCGGACTTCCGCTCCTCTTCGTACCCACTGGCGGTGCGATCATTCAAAATGACCTCTGGGTACGGATATTTGCGGAACGCGAGTAAGTAACTTGTTGGATCGTTCTGCTTGCTCGCGATATTTGCCAACTCGGCCTTCTGGTAGTCCGAGGAAGCCATGTGAACGTGCTCTACTTTACCCTACATATGGTGCGTTTCTGGGGGCATGGGCTGGAGTCATACCCATTGGTCTCGATTGGGATCGCCCCTGGCAGGTAACCATCATGCGGAGTTTCTGCATGTGAGGCGAGGCTAATTCACCGTCGGCTGTAGGCATATCCTCTTACGCCAGCAGCTGGCGCATCGCTAGGCTACATTATCGGTGCCCTGCTCGCACTAGGCACGAATTTGCTTCTGTTTTTTGCTGATGCCAACAAGCTGGATTCGTCTGGGGCTACGGGTAGGACGGGAGTAAAAAATGATGTAAAGCATAGGAAACGCAAGGAGGGCGAGCAGAGAAAGAAACTGCCAACGAAGGAAGAATAGGGCGCCGAAAACTCTCTGGCCTGGTCCCTACCCTATTTTCCCCATAACGTCATCGTACGTCATCCCTCGCTATGACTACATCGCAGCTTCTACGGTAGAGCATTTGTTATGTCCATGGCCGCCGTGTATCCTTTGCAGAAATGCTTTGAAACTGGTTTTGCAAGAGATAACATATTTTTGAATCTAGACCTTTCAGGGGCCATCATTGAATATCGAATCTTCATACGAAACGAGGGACCTCCACATTTCTCAACCAAGTTAGGTTAGCTGTGAGAACCCAAGTTAGAAAAACAAACAAATAAAGCGCTATTGGGGGCCTATCTGGCATCGCGGAAGTATCGATTGAGGGTGCTATTCACCGGAAATCAGGCGGTGCGTGGTTTCGAAGGAACCTGGGTAGGGCTTAAGTTAGGGACGGACGGCTCAACGAATAGGAGGGGTCGCCGAGATCGCAAAGGCATAGCATACAGTAAATTTAGAATAAAAGGGCGTACAGCATCATTGGATAGGGCATGGCATGGGTGGTGCTACGGGGAAGGCCCGCTGCAGAAAGCCGGGACACGACACGACCACAAGTAATGTAACGACGCATCCGGCTTAAGGTTCCTACATACATACGCACCCCAAACGATAAAATACCGTGACTCAGTTGTACATGCCCTTCCGGATTCCGGACAGCGTCCAGCGCTCACCATCATAAATCATCATCATCGATATCATCATCAAGCGCATCAATTAAATAGTCTAATCTTTGCACCATGTTCTCCATTCGGGTGGCACCAGCCATAAAAGCCAGTTGGAGGTGATGGCCACATGGTCACGTGAGCTAAGAACGTATATGCGATATAGTATTATTCTGTTGCGTTGCCTCGCATTCGCATTTGATGCCGTGCCAGTAGTCGAGTAATGTATAGTACATAACCCGAGGTCGAGTCGTTTGCTACTGTCTCGTGCCGCGTGCCGCGTGACCCGGGGCGTACCGGCCAGCCCCCTTCGGATTCCCTGTCACTGTCCCTTGTCCCTTAGCTTGTCCCTTGATGATCAAGTCTGGCAAGATGCTCTGCAGCCCATAATCTGCGCCTGCGCCGCAGCTGAGCAGTCGAGCGAACGGCGTGCCAGTAAACGTTCCACTTGTTCTTTCTCGGGACGTGGCTGCATGCGGTATGCGACAAAATTTCAAATTTTCGAATCAATTACTGGCACGCAACCCCGCTCTGTGAATTGTGGTGGTAGTGATGGGCCGTTCCATGTACACTGTCCGCTCGGCTACGTACCTGACAGCTCCGGCTGACCAGTGGCGACCTGGTGTTCAATGTCCCCTTCCCCTCAATCATCTTCACCATCCACAATGTGTGGTCCGTCTTCACCCATCTCGAGTAGACTGTCACTTTACGATGTCCAGACGCCCACTTTGTGAAGCTACACTGTGTGCGGCGGGGTCCAACCGCCGCTGTCTCAAGACTCAACATCAGGGTGGCTTTCTTGGCAAGTAAGCGTCAACCCTGGCATGCCCATTGTGTACGCCTGGTTCAAGCGAGTTTGTTGGCTTCCCAGTGCAGTGGAGTTTAACAGGCCACTGTCCGCGCATTTTCCTCTGTCGAGTATTAGATGCATGGAATTGGGATGGCCGCATTGCATACAAAAGTGTGATGGAGACTACGCCCTTGGCGGAGTTCCCTTTGTACCATGGTCCAAGAAACGAGATGGTGAGATGTACCATTAACGGCACTAGCACAGAGTCGAGGGTGTTAGCGTTTGTTTGCATCTGGGCCAGTGTTTAATCTGGCATATGCTGCTTCCGCTAAAGGATGCGTGCGGGGTACCCAGCTAGCTCCTCGCGTAGATGACTGAATTTCGTTGAATCAGAAATTCTGCCATATCACGGCAATGGGTCAACGCAATGTCCAATGACCCTCGTTCTGTATGTTAGCGTGCACACCATGGTGAGGTGGCTACTATAGCTAGCACTCCTACACGACATCAAACATCAAATGCAAGATGTCCATTCACGAGGCTTGATTTAACGCGGACCAGCCTTCAGCTGCAGAGCTCATAGCTGCACCTTTGCCGCATACTCACGTCGTCCGTCGTCCAAGGTATTCACCCAAGGAGAAGGACTAGACTAAGTTATGCACGTGAGCAGCATGCGCATTAGGACGTACGGAGATCGCCGATAAACTAAACAGTTTTAAGCCACCGCCACCGCCACCGCAAACAACCACGACCAATTCGTCAAACCGTCTAGGCATCGTCGCGCAGGAGCGAGCAAGGTGAGAAACCGTGGTTATAATGCTGCTCGTATTCTTTCGCTGAACACGACGTCTTTAGTTTTATTCTTCAATCTGTGAGGTGGGTAGTAATACCTGGCTCAGAAGTCCCGTTCATTGGGGCATCTACTCTGCGGAGAACGGGGGTTTCTTCTGCAACGGCCGGATGGCTGTGGTCGACGGAGGGGTTTTGAAGAGAACGTGGGATCACTCTGGAATAGCAGATGTGAAGGCCGACGATATCCACCCCACTCCCCGATCCCTTATCTTCTCTTCACTTATGCATACATCCGTCTCATCCATCAATTAGATTTTCCTTACCATCAACACCAATGGCCCAACGTGTCACACTTCGCAAGCGCCAGCCCTATAACACTACATCTTCAAGACGGCGCATCGTCAAGACCCCGGGCGGTGTCCTCCGCTATCACCATATCAAGAAGCTTCCTACCGCGCCCAAATGCGGAGATTGTGGTTCCAAGCTCAGTGGGGTGCGTGTCTCATTCCTTGCTTCACTTTAACGCTCAGTATCGTCTTACCTACGACATAGGTTGTGGCCCTGCGCCCGCGCGAGTACGCGACCGTATCTAAGACGAAAAAGCATGTCACCCGTGCATATGGTGGTTCACGATGCGGTGGCTGTGTGCGTTCGCGGTACGTTCCTACTTTAGCAGCAGATTTTTTCGGCTGCCACTCATAACCCACGTTATGACAACAGCATCGTTCGTGCGTTCCTGATCGAGGAGGCAAAAGTAGTCAAGCGCGTCATCAAATCGCAACAAAAGGCGGGCGGTCACTCGTAATCTGCTTTTTCTACCTTTTATGCGGTTATGTGGCTGGCAGTTTCGTATGGCGCTCTATGAGAGAATCCCAACATGCATTTTGAAGATGTAGTCTCTGTGCGAGCTGGTTCCTTAGAGCCTCACTACCCGACCTTTACAGCAAGCCGTGTTCACCTGACCTTGCTCTCTGTTTGATCATGGCATAAAGTTGCTATTGCATTGCATAAAACGACGGAAGGGCCATATATCTGATCAGCAGTTGCTGCCCTGATACACTCACGCGCTGCCTATAATCGCGAAAAGTATTCTGAGTCTTTTCCTGACACTCCCGCCGGTATAAAGTCGCACTCGCCGATAAATCTATTTGCTCGCTGGTGGGACCTCATTGAATCTTCATTAGGCCTCTCCACTCCACGCATGATTGACGCCCCAGCCACATCACACCACGGAATCTTATAACGAGAGACGAAGTTGGATATGCAGCCTACTCAGATACAAGGTCACCGGTCATCCTCCACGTCATTGTACGGTTACGTCCGAACGTTCACTATCGATTTATTGGCTGGCGGTATTTCCTGGGTTGAAGGCTATACCGAAAACAGTGGTGCAGTAGAAGTTTTGCCGCTGTGCAATGATACGCGATGCTTTCCAGGGCTGAAATGTAGCCACCACAAACCAACCTTTGACACTAGATTGATGACAGTATCCTGTGAGACTTCTAGGCGTTCTTGGAGCATGTGTGATGACACTGTAGCAGCTGCGTTTGATTTCAAAACGCCAGCGACCTGCCGACTTTAGTAGTGGGGTACACCACTCCCCGCACATTTTTGGCCTTTGGCTATACAGCTTTCGTGGATAGCGGTGGGGTTCTGTCAAAGAGGAAGCACGTGCAACAGAGACGTCTCCTGAGTTTGTGTTGGTTGCAACACATGTGGTTGTGTCCTGGGAACTATCAGATCCACTTCCTACATGTCGAACGTGTAAGACTCCATGATAGGCATGGGGGGACGTACAAACTCATCCTCGTGACACGGGTGCATGGCTTGGACGAGGTAAAGGTTGTTTTCAGTTTTTATTAAGTCTGGGACACTTCTGGGACAAACTCTGAGAAGGAAAGAAAGGTCCATGAGCACTGGCCCAACAAATCTGTTGTGTGGCTCAACGAATATCTCCTTCGGGGCTGTACTCTGTGAGTCCTAATGCACAGCTTGATGTTCGACATACTAAGGCCGGTGGCAGGTTTTCACTAGTACGCTAGTGGTAAGTACGTATACGTACTGAGGCATGCAAATAGTTTACACGTGACTACGGAAAGTCTACGGACTCGTCGCTCCCCTAGTCGCTCGCTACCTGATCTAGGTCCGATTTAGCTGCATTTCAACAGTACTCATGAGGAATGGTCCGCCTCCTTGCTGTATCGAGGCCAGGAAGCAGACGCAAGAAATGGGTCATGAGTTATAGTACGGACAGTAAATAGCATCTGTAATATCCACCTCAGATCTGGCACATGCCATCTGCGTCCCAATGTTCGCTTCGTACTCCAGTCTGAACAATGAAAAGATCATTGGGATCGTACGCAGCCTTGATACACTCGAGGCGGGAGTAATTCGGGCCGTAAAATGTGACCGGGAAATTTGGCTCGAGTACATCTGCTTCGTTAGAGTAGCTACCACTCGACGGACCACCGGCGAGCTCCGAGAGCACGGGTCGGGCTGTTGCAGTTAAAGTCCTCCGCAGGGCCTGCACATCCGCTGCGGACAACGTATCGTTCCAGATTTGGCCAGTAATCATCTATCCAGGCGTGTCAGAATCTGACCTGGTGCATAGGAATGCGAGAGGGCGCTCACGTGGGTCTTGGCCAAGCGCCACGCCGGGTTGATTGCCGAGCTGATATTGGCGTTCGCGGCGACTTGACCTACACGGACCATAGCGTGAAATACGGGTAGAAAAAAAGGGGGGAATGGAGCACACCGCCGGCGAGAAGATTCACTGCCAGTCCCAGGAAACCTTGTGAGAGGAGCTGTTTGATTGCATTGCCGATGTTACTCGGCGCATTGAGGTAAACGGAATTGGGGATAAGGCGAGAGATAATAATGATATTGAACCCAACCAGATCGTCTTGAAATCCAACGAGATCATTGGCAAATGTAGTGACCACCGACTCATTCTGGACAATGGCTCCAAGCGCTCTCGCATCATCTAAGAAAGAAGACATCTGAGTCTTACTGGCACCACCGTCGAGGTCTTTGAAATACGTAGACAAGG
>QFEA01001957.1:0-38895 GCA_003315975.1 Lactifluus echinatus | reverse complement strand
GAGGTCAAACAGCTAGAAAAGAAGATTATCGAACCCGTGCAGCATTGCGCAGCATGCTCTCGGATGACCCACCTGGCGAACTGACCCGGCTACCTGCATCTTGATTATCTTGGCTCTGACTAAAGCACGCTACCCGTTTGCGGGCTGCAACGACACATAGAGCGGTAAATTGCTGCGGGAAAACACAAAGTACAGTACAAGTGAGGTAAAGAGAGAGCGCAGTCACGATCATGATCCTTTGGCCTTGGCCAGAGAGAGCAGAGAGTAGCCGACACATTTCTTGTTCGAGGCGGCCCGCGACGTAGTTCGGATTAGAACAAACGGAGAGAGCACGAAACGCAGTTCTGGACAGGCACTGCAGCATGTAAACTCGGAAAAACTTCCCGATGTTAACGCGAGAAACTGATCGGCGATCCCCCTCTCTACTGCTCCCAACCAACCAATTCCATCAAGCAATCAAGACGAAACGAAACGAAAAATCAAAATTCCGTGTCAGCTGGTCACCCACCATGGATACCACGCAAAGAAAGCCATCAGTCAGTCGAGTCGAAATGCAGAGGACCGTGAGCAGGTCAACATGTGTTTATACGGAGATAAAGATCGCTGAATGGACCAAAGGTTGTCCACCAGATCAGGCAACGTGACCACAGCCGCGAAGTCCAGTGGAGCGCGCATCCCTGGCGCATCAGTAAAAATAAATAAAATAGATAGATAGTTCAACCCTGACTCAGCAGAATGTTCGTTAGATTAGAGGGTAAGTGAGTCGAGCATGCGACTCGGAATGCAAAAGTGCCAGTGCCAAGTAGTAGATGCAACGAATCCAGATTTGAATTCCGCCGTTGTCGGACACGGACAAGGAGGGAGAGCCTGCTCAACGGGGAACCAATAACCAACAGTAAAGTCACGGCGCGAGCGACGCACGACGCAACACCGTGTGATGCGTTGATTAATGACAGAGGGCGCAAGTTAGGCGGGGCGGATCTCGAAAACACGCCTCGCAATATTTTCTTCTTGTCATGACTCACCACCAAATTGTGATCATCCACCCATAATACATTTATGCATGCATGATACCACTCTAGGCCCATAACTGTATCGTAAGAGCGTTTCACTTACCGTGCCAAGCAGGCCAGAACCCGATGAAGGGAAGCATGGCAGCCCACGTCACCGACAAATGGACGATCCAGGCCGGGACGATTAACCATCGGCAGAAGAGAGCCAGCCCCGACTCGACTCGACTCGGAATATCCTTGATCCTTGGTCCTGGGGGGGGACATCACGGCCCTGAGGTCCGCCGGCCCGCCCCACCATTGAAGGAATATGAGTTTCTCGATCCAGGGATGCTACGTAACAAGTAACAAATACGCCACATCATCTCGTACATAAGTTGCTGATTCGTGTTACAGTATCGTGTTTTGTGTTCCGTCGGCACGCGTAACGTGTCCGGCCATCGTCTAGACGTGCCTAGGAGAAGGGGGGCTGGTGGCGTACATATTTGTCGGGTACGGAGGGTCGAGAGCAAAGTCCCGGCTCCGGATCGGGGGCCAGAGCTAGCTAGAGTCCACGACCGCTGCTTCGTGTTACAGCACAGTAGGCACGGGAACTCGGACATGACCTCGGGACTCGGGCGGGGAAGAAACCCATAAACCACAGATGGCAATTATTATTTTTTTTTGGAAAGCTAAGCAAATGAATGAAAAATGAGGCCCCGGGGGTGAAACGCCAACCCAAAAAAAAAAAAAAAAATTTCTACAAGTAAACGACTTACCCAGCTTTTTTTCCCTTCCCCGCAATCTATCAATCAGGTGGTTCGGAGAACGTCCGTTTATCGCCGCGGCGAAAATCGAAAATAATGTAATAGATTAGCCGCGCACCACTCGACTCGACTTCGACTCGACTTAAAGCCCCAAGCAGGGTGTTGCCATTGCCGTCCGTGGAATCTATCCCTTGAAGCCACAACCATTTATAGTATATGTGTGAAAACCTGGAACAAAGGAGAGTGTAACGTGGTAGCTAGGAACGAACGGGTTGTTATCATGATTGATATTGATAGGTCCTGCGCTGCGCAGCAAGCGCCGCGCTCACCCATCCTCGGACCGAGGCCGCGTAAAGGCGCTTATGCCGCGTTTGCAGGAGGCGCGCGTCTGTTTAACCTACGGTGCAGTTAGCGTGCGCGCGGATCATCCTGTCACACTTTTCCGCGCCTTCTTCTTCGAGGGAGGAGGTGGTGCTCCTCGGCTTGCCGCTCTCCCGCCGGAAACCCATTCCTGACAGGTCTCTATGGAGACTAGGGCTGGGAGGCCGCGGCGCCATTTCTCTTCCTTTACTTTACTTTTTTTTTTTTACTTTGTTTGCACGCACGCAGGAAGGGCATTGCCGTTTAATTAAGAGAAGAGAAGAGAAGGGACGCTTTTTTGGCGTTTCTCGTGTGTGAGCGCTGAGGGTGAGGGATGTACAGTACAGCCGCAGGGCAGGAGAGTCCGCATAACCGCCATTGTCATCCATCCATCCCTATGCATATGGTCCGAGGTTCGATGTGCCAATCTGAATCATCAATAATCAATCACAGTCATCATCACAATATGATCATCCTGTCAGCTTCCCTCCCTCCACGGTGAGTGTTGCCCATCATCGTTAATCGTTCATCGTTCATCATTGATTGTCACCTGTCACGTCATACTCTTTGTCTCGTGTCGAAATCACAAATCACCTTCCTGGCATGAGACGAGAACGAAGAACGAAGAATCGAAGTCGAAGAAATGTTGGGGCTCATAAAACCGTTACAGTTACAGTACAGTAATCAGCAGCAGCACCGGATGATCCGCCACAGGGGCACCGGCAGCCCACAAACAGCACAGCACAGTAAACTAAGCCTTCCAAAACTCACTAGGCCATCCCTAGTTGGGGGCGGCAAATGGCAAATGGGCTGACATGCATGGCATGGAAGATCAGTGGCGTGGCACTTTTGCTCACCACAACTTTACGCCGATTGCCATAAAAGGATATATGGCTTCAAGTGAGCCCCCCATGGAACTAGGGTGACTTGTTTATTGGTGGTTGATGGGGGTGATCCATGCATGCACATCATGCAACAAATTGGAAAGAAGAAAACCAAACCAACCAAAAAAAAAAAAACACTGCGACTGATGAGCTGCACCACCGGCACAAACGAAACCAAAAAAAAAGAAAACAGTTACAGTTGTCAATACATAACTGGTGGAGGGGTCCAGAACGGCGCCCGCGTTCCTGCTGCTGTTTGTACTACAGTACGGGTCGCTACAGTACTAAAGTTAGGCCTTTACTGCACTCTTCTTTTCAATTTCCACCGACCGGACCAGGCACGGTGCTTGTGGGATAGTGCAAGACCGCTTTCCGAGTGCCTCGGCTAGGGATCGCTTTTCTTGTACGGCGCGGTAGCGGTGGCGTTGACGTTGGATGGTGGTGGAAGCAACGGGGGGGGCATACAGCACTGCATCTGTATCTTCATCACCCTCCTGTGCGCGCGCGTGTGTGCATCTCATTCGTGCCCTGTAGGTCGTAGGGTCAAGTTCTTGTAATATGCGGCTTGTTCTCGGTGCCGTATAGTACAGTACCGGACTGATCGTGGATCACCACGCACAGCCGTGTCGTCTCATCTCGCATCAGCGTATGCGTATATATGTCAATGAAGACCCCGATTAAGCAAGGCCTTCCATCCATCCCATCCCATACAAAACTAAAATAGACCAAGACCATGAAATTATTTTCAAATGGGAAAAACAAATGGATGTGGTGGGTGGTGGATCAGGCCTGATCAGGGACGAGGAGGGGTTCGTGGGGGGTTCTTCTGCTATAGATAATTCGTCGGCGCGAGCCAGGCGAGCGAGGTAGTATCATAGGCTATGTTTTTCGGGTCTCCATTCCAAAACAGGATTGAAATGTACTCGAACGCCGTGCGAGCCCGAGAGTAAATAAGTCGGCCGCGGCAATGGTTATGGTTATGAAGCTAGCCCAGGCCCCGGAATAAATATTAGTGCAGTCCCGTACCTCACACCCACACCCTTCTCCTGCAGTATCCTCATCCAGGAGAACCAAAAAAGAAACATATCCATATACAGGGGTGAGGGATAACGCGATAACGTGAGGCGACGATCCTAAAACGCAAACTGACGTTAGGGGTGGTCCCGCGACGAGTTTTGAGACGAAGAAGGTTTTGTTTATGTGCATACATACGTTTACGGAGGAGGAAGGGATCGATTCGCTAGTACGCTACCCACTACACTACGAGAAGAAGTTTTTTGCAGCACTGCCGCAGCCGCGGTGGTGTCCCTTTCCCTTCCCTTCCTTCCCTTCCTTCCTTCCTTCTTCGTTCTTTTTTTCCCGGTCGGTACGCTACCTGGCAGCGATGTCACGGATCGGGGGCTTGACCACTTCTCCTTCGCCTCGCCCCCTCGCTCTCTTGGCCCGGACTTGCCCGTAGCGCACCCCGTGGCTATAGATCTGTTTGTTTGTTTCGGGGTCTCTAGATGCCACGATCGGCTGCGTATCATCCATCACCCATCATCCTGCCTTGCCTACGCTACCCGTTCGTCCGTCCGTCCGCGGCCCTATGATAATATATCGTATCTTCCGCTTCCACTCATCCGAGAGTCCTCGAGCTCAACCCCGGCTTTATAATTTCATGTCGGTCATAAGGAACGCTTTCATCGGCCCTGCAGTCGTGTGATAACTCGCCATACGCCCAGATGATGGTTTGATAGCTAGCACTGCGACTGGCGAGGCAGAGGCACACGATATTAATCTAGTGCACAGCACGGTACGTCCGGAAAGCGGACAGCTTGCTTAATGAACGCCACGGTATATTACGGCCAGGCGAGAATGGGAGTTGGCATCTCAAGAGTTAACTTAGTAGTGCTTTGATACACTCGTTTGGTAGGCACGCCAATCGATTATTTATTTTTTTCTTGCATCTTGAATCAAGGTGTTGTTGTTGTGGACACCCCCTCGGGCGCCTTTGGCGGGTGATATGCCGACATCGCGGAGGTCCGGCGTAGGGGAGATCATCCGACCGACAACAAGGAGAGGGCGCCAAATGCAGGCAAAGGCATGCCATATACGGCATTGTCATTGTGCCCCAGAAGACACGCGCAATCGCCACATTAGGTGGTTTTTGTTTTGAGAACAACGGACGAGTGGCAGCTGACTCGTTCGTACGTACACGTAGGCACGGTCGAGTATCCACCGGTCCTCGTTCACACCCTATTATCTATTGGCATGGACTACAATAAGCTTTTTGGTGTATTTTATGCATGTGAGGTTCGACCGTACGTAGGTTAAGTTCAAGGTTGCCAGGGCTCGGTGGTGTGCACGCGAATAACGGAATGGCGAAATTGAATGGCGCCTCGTGGGGCACACCTCGCGGCCGATTAGGCGACGGTGTACTGCACTGAACTCACAGACGCGAGTCCATTTCGAAGTATAGCTAGTCGATAAATGGAACGATGAACAACGTGCTAGCGCTGTTCAATGGTGCATTTCAATGACGCGTAGCATAAGTAAAAACGAGAGCTTATTGTCTGTCTGCCCCTTACCATTCTTCGAGCACAAACCAAAAAAAATCCGGCGGACGGCTAACGCTACTGCCCGGGTTTCTCCCAAAGTAAAGGGTCACCCTTTGGCAAGGACGCAGGTTCGGGTCAGAATGTGCTCACGCTAATAAGAGGAGGACAAGCGAGATCGACATGAGCCAGATTAATTAAACACGAGGCAACTATGAGCATGCAGATGCATGTCTGGTTCTTGTGGGTTAAGGATTTGGCATTTGCGTTGGATGCGTGGATGGCGAACATACAGTACGTGCCAGTTAATTAAAACTCAAAAAAAAAAAAGAAGCCAAGTGATATAGATGAGATGTGCACTGGGACATGGGATGGGAATTTGTGCATTATGCGATTGCGGATTGAAAACGGTACTCGGACCGAATATGGTTCGCAACTGGAGTGTCACCGGGCGGGGATAGCTGGACTGGGCGAGAGTAGCGATCAATTGACGATCGGCGAGAAGGGAGCCGAGTGTCGCAGAACGAGATTCAGGGGATGAGGATGACAGTGGCAAAGCCTGCGCCTGCGATGTGAGTCTCGTCTCTTTGGTTTGGAAGATCTTCGGGCGCTGGAGGGGGTGTTCGGGGTCCCGGATGACCGTCCGTCCTGTGGGAGCGAGATGAGATGGGGATGGAGACTCGGGCGTGAGTAAAGCGGAAGATAGAAAGGATAGAGTGGACAGAGGGGACAGATTGATTGAGTGTGGGCCGGAGCACACCGTACGTGGTGTTAGCAACGCGACGCAACGCAACGCAACGCAGCCGCACCGCAACGCCACGCAAACACAAACGGACATCAGACATCAGACAGCGCCCCTGCCCTGCCTATCCCTCTCCCTCTCCCTCCCCTCCCTTCCCGTTCCTATCTCCATTTCTCTCCTTCCTCCTCCTCTTCCTTCGCCTCGATCTTCTCACTCTACCCCCCTTCCCTTCCTTCCTTTCCCTTCCTCTCCCGCCCCCTCTCTCGTCCCCTCCATCTCTACCATGCAACAAGATGCCTCGCCCCAGGCCTCCTCGTCCCACATGATGAAGACGACAAAACGAGGTCGCCCCTTCCTAAAAGTATCCTTTCTCTCTCCCCTCCCGTCCCTCCCCTGTCTCTCCTGACCGTCTCCTCACTCCTAGGACACCCTCGACCTGTTCGCAACACTCATTGTTTCTTTACAACTCACAACCCACAAGCAGTTCTTTCGATCTTTCCCAAATTCTTTTTCTACGTGCGTCTCCTGGTCCCTCCAGTCCCTCTTTCTAACCCCTTGCCAGCGATGAAGCGGCCGCAAACCTTGCTTCGCTCAAGTTTTCCCAATCCAATCGTGGGCCGGACCCTAGAGAACCCTCACGAGTGATCACGACAACGACAACTACGACTTTCTCGATGACTCGCGATATGGCCAAGGCCATGTCACAACACTTTATGGACGCCCGTCTCATCGAGAATGCGGCCGACCCTTCCTCAAATCTCTTCAAGGACCGCGGCGTCTACGTTCTCACACCCAAGGGCCTCCATGTCCTTGAACGATTCATCAGCCGCAATGGCATCAACAGCGACCATTTGTCCCGCGTGTTCGCCACCCAACCCATATGCATGAAGCTCCTCCATCTCGAACGCCGCTCCGTTGATGACGAGATCATCGTCTCACAATCCGTCATCACCGCCCTCTTTCGTCGCTTTGTTGGCCGTCAAGCAAACTACCCATCCCAAATGAGCCAAAACAACAACCTTGACCCTACCGTTGCTTATCACGAACGTGCCAAAGGCATCCAGCTCATGGACGTCACAGATCGTCAGGCTTTGAATACGGGCAGATCCCAAACCGTCACCCATCGGTTTTGTTTTGCCGCCCTCGCTGCCCTCGAGTGGCTCTGTGACTTTACCTCTGTCGTCGGTCGTGAGGAAGCCGCCGAGATGGCTGCCCAATTCGTTCGTTTTGGTCTCATAGTCCTCGTCAGCGACAGACGCAAGAACAATGATTCCGCCATCATCTTCACTGTCCGTGGTTCCGCCCCTGGTGGAAATTCTCCCGTCAGTGTACGTATTCTATTTCCTTTGCATTCGGAACGGACTTGTGAAATGAACCCCATATTATTACTTCAGCAAACGGGCGAATTCCGATGCACAGCCAAGGCGATCTACAGAATCACGGAAGAAGGCGTTCGAACCGCCCGTTGGGACTCGGTTCGAACTACCGGCCCACGCGACTCTCCCAACAGCTCAACCGCGAACCTCAGCACCATCGAGCGCTCTTCTGTCGAGATGGACGGCACCCCTAAGCCTCTCACATCCTCCGACGCCAAGATCCACAGGCGAATTTCCCTCGCCGAGAAGCTCAATGCATCTTACGCTGCAGACGCTTCCGCGGACAAGCGCACAAAGGAGAGCAATACCGAACGGCTCAAGTTCATCATCGAGAACCCGACTCTG
Organism: Lactifluus echinatus; assembly: GCA_003315975.1. Taxonomy (NCBI): domain Eukaryota; kingdom Fungi; phylum Basidiomycota; class Agaricomycetes; order Russulales; family Russulaceae; genus Lactifluus; species Lactifluus echinatus. The sequence continues at coordinate 30,895 of QFEA01001957.1, read as the reverse complement.
TGTCAGCTGTTTCGCGACAATTTGCGGGATAATTTTTGCGAGGAGAATCTTGCGTTTTGGCTTGAGGTCCAGGACTTTAAGCGCAAGTTCAACATCACCTCGACCGCAAGCAGCTCTGCTTTCCAGCGACCGATACCAGAGCGATCCACCCCAGGTAAGACGCACACACCGGGCCAGCAGGCGATGGAGCAACACCACGAGGCGCTCATACACCAAGCATATGAGATCTACGCGACCTACCTCGCTCCAAGCAGCCAGTCCGAGTTGAACATCGATCATGGACTACGCAATGAACTGTCGGCGTACTTGAGTGAAGTCATGCAGGGTTTGACAGGCACACCATTCCAGGGCTGTCTCGAGGCCGATCAATTGAGCTCTTTCAATGCGACACAATTGCATATGATGATCCGATTATACGAGCGCATACAAACACATGTATTTCGGCTCATGGCGACCGATTCTGTACCCAAGGTATGTTCACCACTCCTTAATCATACAACTTGACGTGTAATTTGTCATATGTAGTTCACCAAAACACCCCGGTTCATGGCGCTGCGCAGTCAAAACGATGACTTTGACTTTTTGGACCAAGACGTGCAATATCTGAGCAATACGGGCCCAACGGTACCACCAGGGCTGGAGAACGGCCAAGAAGTGGGCGGCGCATATGTGACGGTTTCGCAGAAAGGAGCTGTGGCTGCTCACGAAGCGCGGCCACGGATGGGCGGTGGGGAGCGAGACGCAGGGCGACGCCAATGGAATGAATGACACGTCGCTCCTCCATCGTCGTTTCGTATCTCTTCTTTTCCTCTCGCCTCGGCCTCGGCACCGCATTCCTACACTCTTCCCCAGTCACATTTTATAATGGAACCGCACCGCAATCCTCTAATAACCATCCTCATCGGCTAGCTGTACTCTCCGGTCACCTTGCCAGCGCTCGGTGGACTTTGCCATCTCATCTCACCCTGTCGTATTCTTTCATATTCGTTCACACCCAACAACACATGCCCGGCCGTGGTGATATTCAATTCATCTCATCGCGTCATTTCAATCACTTTTTCCCTCCTCGCTCAATCTCCCGGTATTACTACTACTCAGGGGCGTGTATTCTTTTTCCTTTCTTTTCATTTTCTCGTCTCGATTTTCTTTTTTTTTTTTGAACGTGAACTAAGAACTGAGCAGATTACTTGTTCCCCTCGAGTTTTATGTCTGTACCATCATCTACCCGTACCTCGTACCTCTAGTATCTTAACCACCCATAGCCGGCCTCTCCATGGGGGCAGGGAGGCGGCCTATTCACCTAACTTAATTATCAGATGCTCCATTTTGGCTTGTAATGAATGACCTGCTGAGCACGTGGCCGAATGAAATGCCACATCACCATTACCACCTTGTTCTCGACTCTCAACAACATGTCCTGGATTTCCAACCCAGAGGGCAGGCCCGACCCTAACTACAGGGACGATGACCCAAAAGTCCCCGACCCTGCCATCCCCGACCGTATGGTCTCCACAAAACGTGCCAACAAACCGTTCCTCGCGTCTGTTGTTCGCCTTCCGTTCATTCTCACTTCTCATTTTCATTACATTACCCCTTAATCCAGGTACAAAGCCTACCGTGACGAACAAGAAAAACTCCACGCCGCCTGGCGTGAGCGCGAAGACGCCCGTCTGGCCGCCATCGCGCGCGGTGACCCGAACCCGCCGCCCGCCGAACGAGACCCGACCGCGGAGCGCGAAATCGGTCTGCGCGGCCTGCTCAAGTTCCTCTTCTACGCTGCCGTGGCGGTTCTCCTCGCGGGGAAATTCGTCACTGGTGAGTGGACGTGGGGCACTGGCGCGTCGTGGGCGGGCGTTCGGAAGGTGGTGTGGCCGTCGCAGCAGCGGTTGTTTTCGGAGAGGCTCTTGGCGAAGTTTGATGGGTCGCTGGAGGGAAGGCCGATTTACCTTGCGGTGCGTGTTTTTTTTTTGTTGTTGTTTGCTGGTCGTTGTGGCTGGGTTCTCCCTTTCTTGGTTTCTTGGTTGGTTCTTAATAATGGGTGCGTGCGTGCGTTGGTGGTGTAGATTGATGGAGACGTGTATGATGTGTCGAGTAATGCTCGTGTATATGGCCCTGGCGGCTCCTATGCGCTCATGTACGTCTCGAATAGCGTGCGTTGAGGGGGTGTGTTCCTTATCGTCGTTGTGTTCGTGGATAGGGCCGGCGTGGACGCCGCGCGGGCATTCGGGACCGGCTGCTTCAAGGACCACCGCACGCACGATCTGCGCGGGCTCTCAGAGAGCGAGCTCCAGGTACGTCGTTCCTCTCACGCAGAGCCCCCCGATCTGCGACCCCCTGACGATCCGTATATACAGGGCGTCGAGCATTGGAAAAAGTTCTTCCGGGACCACAAGTCGTACGTCAAAGTCGGCCGCGTGAACCACCCGCCCATCGATCCGGCGAGTGCGCTGCCGCCGCATTGCGATCCGGAAAAGGACGCGGCGCAGAGGGCGCGCTGGGGTGGTGGTACCGGTACCGGGCAACTCGGGCGTGAGTCTGCTGTACCCGATTCGGACCCTGCACGTGGGAACGAGGGCGCAGGCGTGGAGCCGGTGCCAGTGCAAGGGATAAAGTCTGACGGCCAGGCACACGAGGAACTGTGAAAGCGAGCGCGAGCGCGTGCAAGCGAGTCATTGAGACTTTCACGGGCATCCTGAAATCATTCGTCATGTCAATCTATGTCATGGTCGGTTGAAAACCCACACCTGACGCACGCACAAGCGTGGTCCGTATGCGCTTGCTTGCTTGCTCGTTCCGATCTGTCTATTTTATATGTTATTTTTTTTTTTTGGTTTTGTTTGATTGGCACAGCGCGCGCGCGAGCATCCCGTCGTGACCCCCCCTCCCACGTACTCAACTTCGACTAACCCAAATTTCTTCTTCTCCCGGCTTTATCAGCCTCCGTTCCGATCTAAGCACACACACACACCCCTTGCAAGTTCCATCAGCTCCTGACGCAGACTGCGTGTCCCAAGCGATCGCGTCATCTGTACGTGAAGCTAATACATTTTGGTTGACATCTTTAAGCGCTGCCCAACTAAAGCCCCTCCGATCCTACGCCCCCCCACACTCCACCCCCCTCCTCCCCGCGCCGCAAGGACTTGTAGACGTGACGGATAATGAAGTTGGTTTGGTTTTGCGGCGGACGTGGCTTGAGCCTATTTGACGGGCTTCGCTCGCTGAGGTGTTGGCCCGCTTTCCCGCAGTTTTGGGATTTGGGAATGATGGGGTGGGGGGGGTGTTCCCCGAGGCGGGGCGCAGTCACGTCAAAGTGGTATGCTTTCTTTATTCTGCAGCTGGGGGGTTAATTTGCAACACGTGTGCGAATGCGAATAATAATCGCTCGCTCGCTTAAAGTCATCAAAGAGCAGCAGATGCACGGGCGTGGTCGCAGTTGTCCCCCCTAGCCAGTTCACCAACCAACAACCGGCCGGGTGAGGATGAGCGGCTTGTCAGGTGGTTATTCTTAAAACTCGCCGCTTCTGCCGCCACCGACCCAGAACTGGTTTCAGAAGACGGCCTGGGTGCCCGAAGACCAAGGCGATTCAGATGTGCATGTACCGTCCGAAGAAGGTCATATGAGCAGTCAGGCTACCCCGTCACTGACCAAAAAAAACTTATGATACAGATCGTCATGTGTGATATGATAGAAATGGGTGATCCGATTATAAACTAAAATTACTTTTGACATGACTCCTCCCACCTTCCTCCTCCTCCTCCCCACACCTGGCCGTTTGCCTGGGGCTGTGAGGAAAGTTATCCCGTGTGGTCCGTGGAGCCCGAATAACAAACACTAACTACTACGGTATATACATGGTACATGTAACATAAAATGTGCAACGCAACGCAAACGGCTAAGCTGTCCGGGCGGAGGCGAAAAAACCTACTTTTTTCCCCGCCCTTATCTTCATAAAACGCAGGCCGCAAAAGGTCCGGATAAGGATACAGAAACGGAAACCAAACGAGAAGGAGAAGGAGGAGAAGGAGAAAAAAAAACAAGAACAAGAACAACATATGATCACAACAACAAAGATTGCGATGGAAGAAAGAAAACGGGGGGGACGGGTGAAAAATGAATGTGACGAGTTCCGAAGTCGTTTGGCGAAATTGGCGAAGGGGACGGGGTTTTGGCGTGTGACGAGTCGAAGCGGTGCGGGCGCGCGCGGGGCCAGGCCAGGCAGGCCAGGCAGCAGGGTAGCAGGGCTAGGCGGCGATCGTCGGAGCGGAACTTGCAGGGGTTGGGAGAGGTGCGATTTGAAAGGGAGGGAAGGAGCGGGTGCGTGCGGGGCGGCAGGAGGTACTATACAGTGGTATCGTCACAGTTCCATGGGCGACTCGTGTTGATGTTGTTGATGCTGATGTTGTTGTTGTTGTTGCTGGTCGGCGCCTGCGATCTTGGGCTCGCAGTGGGGAGGAGGAGGAGGCTCGGCCACGGCTACGGGGACACCGTGGTGCGCGGGCGCTACCAGCGTCTTGCGCTCATACGCCTGCGGGCAGCTGCTAGCCGACTCAGCAAACTGCATCTGCGGAGTGGGGCTGGGGTTGGAGCCGGCCGCCGCCACCGCAGCGGGGATGTGAAGTGGAGGGAGGGGCGTAGGCAGGTGGTGCGGGTGCGGGTGCGGGGAAGCGGAAGTGGAAGTGGGGAGCGCACTGCTTACCCTTATCGGCGACGCGTGCGTGCCCAGGAAGTTCTTCAGGATCGGAAAGTCCGCCATGGACGCGTCTATCATCTGCGCGAACTGGTCGTCGGCAAACTTGGCCGCGACGATGTTCCCACGCCAGAGCTGCTCGGTGCTCAGCCGCCGGCCCTTGTTCACCTCTTCTTGGATGTCGCGCACGGTCCGGTTCACGGGGAACGGCATCCCGTCGCGCGAGATGACCGGGTAGTAGATGATGTACGGATTCGCGAATTTCTTGTTCATCATGTCGAGCGCTTCGACGGGCTGCTCAAAATTACGTCCCATTTCATCGTCGTCGTCGTTGTTGTTGTTTCGACGGGGTGGATGTTGAGTGAGCACAACGATCCCTGCGCGAGACGAAACAAAAAAAAAAACGTATACATACAAAGTAGTTCCAGGCTCGCATGTTGGGATCTTCTGCGATGTATTCCATATGCACTTCTGGATGTGGGATGCGCGCGGTGCTCGTCTGCGCCGGAGCATGGGGGTTTGCGAAAGACGCCGGGCTTGTCATAAGCGAGACGACGTGTGGTGGACGCCCGTCTGCCGGGAAGAGGATAGCGTCAAATGACTGCATTAAATCCATGGGCGGAATCTGAACAACAGTCAGCAGACGGCGATCCAATGGAGCCACCTGATACCGCTCACGGTCTAGGTAGCAAGGACGGGGTTCTTCCTGGGGGAGGGCACTAGGTACTTTTTGGTTTCTTCTGAGCTGGATGGACGAAGAAGTCGACTTTTGGTGGTGTGCGAGTGAACTGGCTGGACGACTGGAGAAAGGCGCGATGTCCTACATCTTATATAGATGCGAACATGGATTGGATCTACAACAACGCGGACTCGGTGCTGACCCAACCGTGATCATCCAGTCCAGACACACACAGAAGCCAGTGTGAAGTACCAAATCGCTGGGCGAGGAACTGATAATGAAATTCTGTTCACAAGGTCGCCAAACAGTTAGTGCAGTCTTTATCGAGAATCCTTCCTTTTTTGATAGATTTGGGAGCGAAGATCAGACCCTGGGCCTGGCGCACATTGTTGTGAAGGACACGTTTTGAGTCCTGACACCAGTGCCACGGGTGCGGGAGGCTGCCTGCAGTGACTGAGCAACGCACATATGTACGGCAAATTGACCTAAGGCTACTTTAGCGCGAACAAATGACGAGAAAACAGACATCTAGCTTTACCTGATTACAGTCAAGACGTGGCTGTTGGTCGTGCACTGCCAGCTGAGACCAGTAAGCCGAGGTATGTTGTTTCAGCAGCAATCGGTGTTGTGTGCTGGTCATTTCGTGCCTGCAAGCCAGCCAAAATAAGCAACTCATTATGTTTACGCTACCCTCAAGAAACTACCCTCTTCTTCTGCCTTGCAACTTTTCGTCATCAGCGCACTCCGAAAACGCACCCATTCGTTGGCCATTAGCCAGAAGGCAATGCTTGGGCCCCTCGAATGGCTTGTCACCTCAGCATCGAGGGGGTCCCTGAACGGCTCCCCATCGATGAGAGCCGTCTTCTCGATTCTCTTAGGATTAGGAATAGACGAGATCGGCTCTCGCTATCTCGACCTCGATGGTACCGTATGGTACCAGGACTAAACTGGCTATTGAAATTAAAGTAAATACAGCGTCTCGAAATAACTCGGGCTTCTGTGCTAACCATCCACCCCAGCAGACGCAATCTATCATTCCTTCGTGCAACGCCCCTGCAATCCACGCGACGAACCCTCGATTTTCAGGTTGCCCTTCCTTCGCCGTAATATTTCCCATCTCTGTGCGATAACGCAGCCGTTCCCCTGCAATCCCCCCCACTCAGCTCCCAGCACCCTCGTTCCTTACACCTACCACAAACGTGCATATAATCTTCTGGTCCAGATCATCAATGCCAGCGATCGCGGCCAGAACATTTATATCACTGTCTTCGCTCATATTGGGGGTGCGTGACCATCCCTGCGTTCATAGATAAGCTTGCATGTTTTGGCTTGTGCCCCTCTTCCTTCTCCTATTGACGATTGACGATCAGGCAGGACTTGCATGATGGGGGCAGGTTTCTCTCGTCATGACGGTGTGCCTTCATCAGGGTCCTCGAGTGTGGCCCACCGTCCTTCATTCGTCTGTTTGATATTTTTGCCGGGAGACCCCACCAGCCTGGTCTCTCCCCCGTGCTGGTTGCAGAAGCACAACAATCTCGGAATCACCTTACCTCATGTCTGTGTGATGTTAGGGCCCCCTCCGTGATAGTGTAGTCCTTACCGTTTCCGACCCGTCCCAATGCCTGGCACATGTGTCCAATCCGTGAATGAGTCCAACCTACCCGATGCCAGACGGGGCGATCTCATTTTACGCGCGCGCGGAATTTTGTCTCGATCGCGAGGTCCTCCATCGGCTGGTTCTCGTGTGTCCCCCAAGATCGTCCAGGACCCGCAGCCCGGACACAGGCTCGAACTCGATAGGTTTGTTTCCAATCTGCGAGCCTTGCGCCAGTCGTATGTCGTCTTGCTTTTCCAGTCCAGGGCTCCAGACCCTTGTCTCTTTCCAACCCGGGACCTTCCGTGTGTGTGTGTCCAAGTGCCACCGTAGTCTTTCTACCACCGCATGTTATATGATAATTCCACTGCGACTTACAGCCGGCGTGGGCAAATTGAGTGGCCCACAGAAATAAACGCCACCTTAGCTGCGGACCAGCCCGACGGGTATCTCATGGCCCTTTTTTTTTTTTTTGGTCGCATGGATAGCCTGACGGAGACGGTGAATGACCTAGACACGACGATACACTCCCTTTACTGCCACTTTACCTTTGGTACCACGTTATACACCGTCTTTCTCGTGCCCTCTTTGATGTCCGTTGTCAAAAAAACTGATGCACTATCGTCCAGCCTTACGATCGTGTTTCTGATGCGTGCATGATCCTCTCGGGTACGGATTACAGCAGCGCTTGGGCATCCTGTGAAAAAAAAAAAAAGAACGTGTCGATTAGATTGTTCGAGGCGTAGAGCGCCGGTTAGCTCAGCCGGTGATTCAAAGGCCACGAGGTCCATGCATGGGGAGTCCTCCGTTTGAGGGGGACTTACCGCGCGACTGGCCCCGGGCCCACGGCGTAGCCGCCTGGGACCGTGGCTTACGGTCACCCAATACTTTGATAACGACCAATTCAGTTATTGTACAGGCAAAGCACACACGAGAGGCGAAAAACGTCACGAAGCAGTGGCATCGCCCGGTGTGAAATGGTGTGCACTGCCTGGTAAGCAGGTTTCGCGGAAACGGGCGCACACGCTCGCCCCTTTCGATAGCAGATCACATGCCAAGTTAGAGAACATGCTCGCCAAAGATATATAAGCGTATAGCAAACACGGAAAGACCGGCGAGGACAACGACAGGCAAGCTACGCATGCTTTCGGAACATTATCATCTACCATTCTTCTTCTCTGCCTTCCATTCCTTGAAGATGCCGTCCAAGCTCTTGTACAATAGATGTGAAGGCAAGCATCGAATGATCTCCCCGAGACGCTCTTCTGCCTCGACGCGTCCCTTCTCCTGAAGCGCCTTCATGGCGTAATCTTCCGTCATGCGCCACAGTGCAAGAACCGCAAGAGAGACATGGGTTTGCTGCGGCCCGTGTGCTGAGCCGGGGGATAGGGCAGCCAGAAGGGGCCCGGCCACGTTCGGTGCCGATATTGCGGGTGCTGCCTGTGTGAAGGGAGTAGCGCGTTCTCCACGCACAAGACGGAGGAGTATCTCGAGGATGTGATCCGTCTCTGCCATATGAGTGCGTACGAAACGCTGGCGCTCCGTTTGTAACCCAACGGGGGAGTTCGTCGCCCAACTATCGAGCACAGTCCAGATTGTGGGCGCCTACATAAGGTTATTTCAGAAGATCACGCTTCTTTTAAGGTGACGAAACAGAGGTAAAAAGCTTACTGGATCTGGATCAACGACCTCAATCTTCTTTTCCCACCCATCAGCAGCGTCTGCAGAAGGCCAGAACATCCGTCCGAACATGCTTTTCAGCCACTCCTGCACATCACCTGACTTAACCCATTTTGGTTCAGACAGAGGGCGTTCCGTATCCAAGTAGACGAGTAGCGTCGCTGCGGAGGGAATGTTTGCCTTGGTGAAGGGTGGAACCGTGGAGTCCGATTCTACAGTGGGGGAAAGAGTCTCGAGTGAAGAGTATGACTTGGTCGCTTCGGAAAAGCTCTCGATCTGTTCTCAACAAGTTAGCTCACGGGAAAAGGTGTTGTCACAAGAGAGTGAACTGACGATGACACCATGCAATTCATTCGCATCGGCTTTCTCAACCCGCAATGTAATCTCTATCCGACCGTCGCTCCTACGTATCTTAAGCCTCTCCACAATGTCTGCATTGATGACAAGGCGCTTTGTTCCTGCGGCGTAGGAGATCGAGAGACGGTTGGCAGAGGGGGTGCGGACGCCTGGTTGGGTTTCACTTTTCATGGGTAACCTATTGAGGTCGCCATATGTTGAGGCTGCAGACCCCGAGATAAGCGTACTCGTGTCCGAGGACGCAGGACCATCGAAATGGGGCTCGGGTTGCGTTGCGGAATCATCCTGAAGATCATCCGCACCTGCAACACGTGGATCGCCGAAAGAACGGTCGTCTTGGGTGAGTGAGCGTTCAATGAGAGTGGTAGAGGAAGTCGTGCTCTCCTCTGGTGCGCTTGACGCTGGCACATCGGGGCTGTGGGCGTGATCAGCTGGCGGTTCTTCATCAGGTGCAACCGACTCCGTGGGCGGAGCGGCGACAGACGTGTCAGAGGAAGACGAGGAGGCAAGGACGGAACTGTCAGGCACAGCAGGGGCAGAGGATGAAGGGGAAATAATGAATGCGCCCTCCTCGGAGGGAGGGGCCGAAGGTGGAAGCTCATTCCGCGCGTCATCGGACCCCGTGATCTCGGACGGGCCCGATAAAGCGCCGTCTACCTGCTCTGGGTGAGGAGCAATGGCCAACTGCTCGGCCACGGCTATATCAGAACTACTGCTCGTATCGAGCGACAACGCCGGGTCCTGCGCCGCGGGAGCATCCGCAGCTTGTGTGGTGACAAGCGAAGTCGCAAGGGATGCCTCGTGAACATTATCCAGCGTCTGTCCATCCATGAGGCTGGGGTTCTCATCTGCCAAATCACGGACACCCTCGCTGTCATCAACCTGGGTAGCGACACCATCCTCGAGACTGCCTTAACAACGTAACCGAAGTCAGTGACATGGCCGCACGCAGACGCCGTTGAGACGCCTGTGCTCACGGGGCGCGGCGCATTCGGGCTATCCCAGCGCGCCGCGGCCAACGCCTACACAAACTCCAACGGTTAGAAAAGGAAAGCTCAGACTCACCATATTCACCCTCAACGACATAGCCACTCCCGTCTCTGTTATCATGGTCATTGCCAGGCAATTGGAGTTCGGCCCCATCGCCTTCTCCGTCACCCTCGTCTTCCCCAATAGCGGCCATAAGCCAGTCACCTTCGCTCGCCGTCTCGGCGACGCTTGGCTCGACGCTCGGGGCCGCACTCGCACGCTCGAATCTATCGACACTCATCGACCGCTCTGGACGGGACCCACCAGGTGGCGGAGGGGGTACCCGCCCCTCTTCTATATCCCCGTCATCGTCTTCCAATTTCTTTCGCTTCCCCCTGCGGGAACTAGTGTCATCCGGACCAGTCACCGAGAAAGATGAGCCGGTAGGAATCGGGCGAGAGTCATCAGGTGTCACTGGTGAATGGAAGTAGATTCGCATTCGCGAGGGTGGGGGAGGAATGACCGTTGGTGCAGGCATTTCAACAACGGATTGTCCCTCAGGGGGACTTGCGTGAGTCTCGGGGGTGGACGGCATGGCCCTCGGATCAGGTACGGGCTCCCCCTTAACCACCTTGGCGTCTGGACCCTCCGCTGCATTGATTGATGACGTTGGAGGATCTGCAGCTTCCTCTTTAACTGGTTGGGAAGTAGCTTTACTCACTGAGTCTTCAGACCTAGCCGACGGTGAGGAAGGTGTTGCAGGAGGTTCGGATTTGATCTGAGACTTTGACGCTGGGATGACACCCCAAGTCCAGGACAGATCCTGGATCTCGAGACCAACAATTTTGAAGTCAGTGAAGTTCCTCCGGTTTTCATCCTTCTTTCCGCTGCCCGATGACGAGCTGCCCAGAAGGCTCGAAGATGCCATGGAACCATCTCGGGAACCGAACGACCCACTGTTATTGTCGTGCCGCCCACCACGCGAATAGTGGGGATAAGCATGGCCTTGTCCACGGCCACGAAAAGACGAGCCACCAATGCCCTGATGGTGACTACCCCCAACAAAAGAACCGCCACGACGGTTACCGTGATCACGATTTCCATAATCGCGACCCCCACCGAAGTTGCCGCGGGAGCCGTGGCCCTTGAGCTGATTGCCAGTCTGGGAACCACCACGACCGCCACTATACATACTGCTACCGCGTCCACGTCCAGTTCCCCCACGATTATTAAGCATGTTCCCTCCGCGACCTCGGCCTCCACCCCGATTACTCGGCCCACCACCACGTCCCATAGGACCCCCACCACCTCCCCCACGGCCAGAAGAGAAACTGCCCGTAGCCGTTGGCTGTTGTTGCTGCATCACCGGGCCCGACATTGGAGCTGAGGGTGGTGGAGGTGGCTGGAACTGAGGAGGAGGTGGAAGCGGCTGAGGACCGCGATTATGCGTGCCTGACCCATCAAACTTTTGTCTCTTGGCGGGCGGAAGGTGCTGAGGGGGCGTATGATGTATTTGTTGCTGTGATTGTGGGTGGTTAAAGGGTTGATTGGGACGCGGCTGCTGAGGGAAATATTGCCGCGCAGGCTGCTGCGGTTGTTGTCCATACAGATTCTGAACGACAGGAGTAGGCTGCTGTGGGATCGGCGCAGCTTGTGGAACGTAAGGTTGTACGAATCCTGCAACGGCCTGCGGCTGGTAGGGTGTGTACTGTTGCATTGCGGGCGGCTGGGGTGGCGGTTGTGGTGGCTGAAACAACGTCTGCTGAGCACGTTGCTGTTGCTGTTGCTGTTGCTGTTGTTGCTGTTGTTGATGTTGATGTTGCTGCCATTGGAAATTTTGCGAGCCCCCATATCCGTAGTTTGCATACAATGCAGACTGTTCCGGTGGGGGGCGCGGTGGTAAGGGCGCCGGTGCTGGGGCTGGGGCTGGCACCGACGGCCATTGCGGATTGTACGCCTGTTGCACCTGGGGTTGACCTACAGCCGCAGCCGTAGCTGCTGCCCAATATGCTGAGTAGTCAGGCTGGTTGGCTTGAGGAGGCGGAGGACCAGGGGGTAGAGGCGGTTGAGGCGGGTTATAAGGAGGTGGTTGGGGCACGAAAGGATTTTTATGCATCATGAATTAGATGAGAGTAGCAAGAATAAGGCTGTTAAGATTCAGTGCATAAAAAGCGAGTCAAAGTCGGCGATTCTGTTTGTCGACGTGGACGGCGGCGATGGAGTCACTTCTGGCGGGTGGTGTCCGCTTACGGCATCAAGAGGCTGTGGTCCCCGCCAACCCGCGTGCGCGTGCGAGACCCTCCTCCCACTCTCAGGGCTGGTGGTTGCGCGCCCCTCATAGTTCAAATGGGCCCACTGTCTCTCTTTGGTCGCGCCTTACTGGTCTGGCAGCACATCACACAATCTGCTATATGAATAGGCTTTCTGCAGAAACGGGCGCGGAAAAACTGAGCTCTGAGCATATATTCCTTCCCATTATGTATACCGCCATTGCATCTGGTTAGTCGTGACGAACTAGCGTGTAGCCAGAAGAATTTTCCTACTGGCGTTTTAGGCATCGTGCTTACTGGGGCATGCGCCCATGACGCTCTTACGGTCAAATCTGTACCCTGGGTCAGCTGCCCTTTCCGAGACGCCCCGAAAAGAGAAAAAAAACAAGGGGGAAACAAAGGTTCCCAGGGGATTTATTTGGCATGACGAGATTCTCTGGAAGTGAACATTTCATGAACTCGGTTTATAATATCAGCTGAGGCTGCTCTCCATAAGGAATGGTTTCAATTGGTCTGCATCCCCTTATGTTCAGGATTTCCTTAACACCCCTCAATACCTGACGCATCTAGTGAATTACCCTCTTGTATCTGACCCAGAATACTGGCATACATCTGCATATCTCCCAAAAGTACTGCTATTTTGCATCTAGCGATATCTTTTGCTCTCATACAGTGTTCTGTCTCTGCAGCTGTTGTTTCGCGCACCTGTATCTAGGATCTCTCTAGGAACTGTGCGAAGTGAGCAAGCCAAGATTTTTGAGTCGTCCAGCTGGTTACCTGGCATTACTGACAGCCCAGTTTTAATGCATATAGTTATGACTCATTCTTGTCAACCTTTTGTACGTCCGTAGTTTGGGCAGCCGCTTATCTGCATTTTTGGTTGTAATAACCTTCATTTCCTCCTATGCGACAATGACGGACTCAACTTCCACAATCCTCATGTGTATCTTTCGAGGTGCCTTGCTGTGGTCGCATGCAAAGCACTATTCACCACTCAATTCATCTCCGCCCATCCCAATACAAATCGCGCCTTCCATTCGCTATGAACATAGAACTTTTACTTGTACGTATCTTCTGTGAATTTGCACGCCAATTTGGGCCTACAGCACGATCCAGGTTGAATATCTGAGCGCGGGCAGTGTCGACGAGTTCAGTGTCATTGCAGTCACCGGCCGTCATGTACTCTCCTTCCCAACACTCTCACATTGTCTTACGCCTCGTGTCACTCGCCGCCACCAGGAGGTGTTTTTGTGGGTGTTCTCCTGGTCCGTATCTGAACGTGGAAACTGGGGCGGGCACTGCCCTGTTCATTTCCGACATAATGCTTCGCGCCATACATAGATCTCGACCCACCCACCACCGGGAGTGCTTCGAGGGGAAGGCGGATGCATCGCGGCGTCGACCGATAGTTGCGCCGAATCTTGGGTTTTCCAGGATGTGGTGGTTATCCCGTCACCCATCAGAATCTAGCGATTTCCCTACCTGGTCATCAGAACGATCGTATTTCTTTTCCACATTCACGGCTGTCAATATTTTTCTCCTCATTGCGCCGGCCGCGTCGCATTTCAGTAGTTGCCAGGCATAATAACTAGTCGTCTCTGTGTTATAATATTCACTTTATACGATTCAGCAGCGCGTCCTTCCTTTTCTTTCTCGCTTCTTTGACCTCCGAATCGTGGAGCATGGACCCCTCCATCAGTGGAACTTTGGACTCCGCTCGCACGATCGCCTAAGCACCGTGGCTACTGGCTCTCGCGTGAGTTTCAGAACCGTGCCAATTTTGTACATATGTGTCAGGTTCCCCGTCCCTCCGGAAATTTCTACTGTAATGAGTGCTCACGCGGACCGTCCACCCTGACACCCCACGAGATTGCCTTTACCCCGTTCATTTAGCGGCATCATGGGTGGGTCTGCAATCACCCGGTCTCCTTGAGGCAACGCCTCATAACTCGGATACACGCACCCTGGCCACCCAGCCGGTGATACACAACTGACTTCGTGCGCCGACCCGTTTTGGATTTGCAAACCCATTCCCCGGCGTAACCTTTTTTTCCAATTGTTCGCGGTGTGAGTGGGCTGGATCGAGTACTCAGCTCCCCGCGGGCGAGCGGCGGACGACGGTGACGGAGATCCTATCGCACTTCATTGCTTTTCCATGAGTCTGCTGTCTGCTTTTGTTGGACAACTTTCCCCCAACCCCAAGACCCAACGAGGCCCCGTGACTACATTCGGGAAAACTATGTATTAGTCCATCCCACATCTAACTGCTGTCCGCTGACAGTGATCTCCATCTGCACAACAGATGTTTGGAACCGCTTAGGAACTGTCCTTGAGACTACTGAACGCCCAGATGTTGTGAACATATAACGCGCACTGTCGTCGGAGATACAGCAGACAGCCGCGCCCTAAACCATTCCGCCTCAGCCCGAGAGTCAGACAGACTCCGCTTTCCAGAAATTTTACGTCGCACATCGCACACCCCGCACTACGCCGCTGGGGCGACTTTAATTGAACACTCACATCTAGCGTAGAGACTGCCAGTCAAAGAGAGGTCCATCATCTAGCAGTAAAATCGTGCTGTGGTACGTCCGTAGCATTTCGGACCCAGTCATTGCCCGGACAAATTCAGTCTATTCGATAGCGTATATGTTCCGACCGGTCCCCAACCTCGTGCCTAATCTCCCACCCTGCTCCCAACCAACTAGTGACACTCGGTTGTCCCTCTCTATCCCTCCCCTTGGTTTTGCCTACCAAGCAATTCGGTTATCACCACACTTAGTCCTCTTTGGAGGGTGGCCGCCATCTTTGAAGGCGATACCATTCCTTAAACGCCCCACCCGGGGCTTCTAATGTGGGCCTGAGTTGTGAGGTGACTTCAGTCTCACTTATAGAAATGTATTGCCCTCGTTTCTCCTTCCAGCTAATTGATGGAATTCAGGATCGCCTTCAAAAATGAAACCCTCGGCAGTACACAAATGTGGTCGCAGATTCCACATCCTGGCACATCGCTTGTAAGCCACACGCACCCCGTTTCAAATCTCTGGCTACTCACCCTGCCATCGGGTTCCGATCGTCCTCCTCGCGTCATTGAACCGACTGAGAAGGGGCAACTGTCGGTCGCTGCCCCTTCCAACCACTACACCTGCTAAATGCGGCACATTCTCACCCTATGTACGGCGTGTAGCATGTTTCTCCCGCGAATTCGCGGTCGCGTGCGTGGATCACGCATAGCCTCGTCCAGTGGATTGGATTGAAGAGACACCGATGCGGCTTGGAGTTATTACGGCATCCCGAGGGGCTTGCGAGGCACATCGACGCTGTTCGATGCGTCGTTCACAGCCCAGTGACGTTATTTGTAAGTGCATCGGTCGTTCTGAGCTTGAAGGCATCACCAGCAGCGTTTTCTTTTAGCACGATTTTTCGGAATACTCAAATTCCCTGACGCGGCGTTGATCTTCCTACGGCCTTTCTTCCGTACGGTCTCCAAATCTCTGGCTTATAGGCCTTCGACCCCATCGCCATCGCTGTCATCGGATCTTATTTGCATTCGATCCGCCTCCCTCGTCCGGCCGTAGCCATAGTACGGGAGGCCATGTTCGCCTTCCATGACGCAAAAGACAGGCACCGTCACGCAATCCCAAGCGCTTCTGCCAGAGGACTTCATGATCTTGCGCCTTTTTGATGTGGCGAGCGCTCCCGAGAATCCTGGGAGTGTGTCAAGCGTACGACGGTGTCTACTAGATCAACCATGGAAATATTTCTCGGCCCTAGATATACTACAACTTGGCACTGGGGCCGTGACCGTGGAGCTCCTCTGGAGATGGCTGTTCCTTTGCGTGATATTTGGGGAGTAATAAAATGGATGCAGCATATTCTGCTTGGATTGCGCGGATTGTTTCGGGGGGGGGGGGGATAAGAATTGTGGTTGGTGTGTCACTCCGCCTGAGAGACATTGGGCAGGTCACATGGACTTTTTGCACCGACGGTGTTCAAAATAACAAGATACTACCTGGACACCATGAACAGAGCCATTGTTGTACGTCATGAAGCAGAATTCATCCTCCATGCGGCAGGTTACAGTTTTCACGAGACCTGTCAACGTGACGACCGGACATGTCCTCGTCCTGACCGGTCGAGTACTTGACCCGACAACCTCGCACAGAATAACACCCACCCATATGCCGAACGAATGCCGAACGAACGCCCATGTTCATTATTATGGTTGATATATAAAGGCCGAGTTGCTTCCTCTTCTCTTCTCGTTCTCACGCTATCACCTGCTCGGCGTCCGCATGCATTTATTGTGTCGTGTAGCGCAGCGAGAAAGCGCTCGAGATCGGGAATGAGAAGAGTTTATGGCCTAAGAAAGGCTGAAGCCATAA
This sequence comes from Lactifluus echinatus, assembly GCA_003315975.1. NCBI lineage: Eukaryota > Fungi > Basidiomycota > Agaricomycetes > Russulales > Russulaceae > Lactifluus > Lactifluus echinatus. The sequence continues at coordinate 14,276 of QFEA01001957.1, read as the reverse complement.
CCTCGTCGCGTATACCTTATTGTGTTTATTTGTCGACGTGAGGCTAAATCCACATTGAATCCATTTGGACATGCTTGAAACCCGAAACCCAGCCAAACGGGGGACGCGTTCAGTAATCGGCGCTTGTGATGTACGTGAGACGTCCTGAGCCCAATTTGCAATTTGATCACACAGTGAAGAGGTGCCGGGAACTGCCCGTCACCCTCAAGGCGTGTGGCAGGCTCTGGGATCGTTTCCTTACACTCTAAGTTCCACCCGGCGCAATCTTTGAGGGTGGGCGCGTGGAAAATGTGCTGAGGGGTGGACTATTGGGATTCCGCGCTAAGCTGGAATCGGGCGGGTCTAGGGTATGTATAAAAATAGGAGTGAGCCGATGCAGTATGTAGATTTTTGGAAAGAGACAGCAGCGGGACAAGATACCGGGAGGGGAAATGACGGACACTTGTCGTTCATTGAATGATAGAGCTACGGTAATTGATCCTGGTCCTGATCGCCGAAGTGGCATGTTAATTTAAATTTAAAATTCGAAGCAACTTAACCGGTTCCTTGAGGCAGCGCAGTGGCGGCGTCCGGTCGGCGGAAAATCGCGTAGACTTCATCACCACGCCCCTGCGGCGACTTCTATGTATCCTTATTGATTTGGTCAATCTGTCACTGCTGTGAGACGAAGACGAAGGGCGAGGTCCACAAGTCCCAATCTCATCTGAATGTGCGAGGTCATCACAGATTTGGGTGGAATGCCGCTAGAATCGCAAGAGTGGATAAAATGATGCCCACTTCTGCAGACAACACCGGAAGCGCACCTTAACCTCATGGGTAAGGTGGTGAATCGGCTGGTTCCTTAAGCTAACCCTTTAACTCATAAATTAGTGCAGCTTGCTTGGGATGCCGAAACCTTGAAGGGCGACTCTACCCATTTCTTTCAGCCGAGGGCCGCCACCCGACTCAAACGCACTGTACCTCGCTCGCCGAAGTGCCGTTGCACGTTCACTATATGTAGCACTGGCAGGCGCAAACGGACATGCCCCATATAGAAATGCCTGGGCGCGAGAGACATCTGTCAGAAGGGAAATGATGACAGGGCTAGGACAGGCGTGAGATGAAGGTATCAGGGAAAGCAAACAGAAAATGCCACCCAGGGTTCCAAGTCTGCCCTGCGGTAGATTCTGAGGGAAAGGAGGGAGAGCCAAGACTACGGGTTCACCCTATTAAGAATTTTTAGTTTTTTCTGATAAAATGGTACTGGTACAGAACAATCATGCGTCTAGTCAAGTGGTGTAGCGAGTTTTGCGCGATGTGTGCATCTGCCTTCTCACGAGTGATTATTTGGTCCGGTGACACCGTCGTACCAGTGGCCCGACGTAAAACGTTCTCCGCGACCCGCGAGCAAGGTCTGTAGCTAAAAATCACACTTTACGCTGGGCTCTTTCAAAGCCGTGTGGGCCGACTTCCGATGGTGCCTCTGACGCACCTGGAGAACAGATCAGTCATAACGGCGTAAGGATGTGTGTTCATTCAGTTAGCGGAGGTGAAAAGGGCAGCTCCAGCTTCAGTTGAGTACTGCTAGTATGTGCACACAGCCAAAATGCCTTGATTTCGCCTGATGCTTGATGCTTGATGCCTGACCTGACATAACATAACATGATGGCTTTTTTGCGCCTCCGCTCCCAGTGCGTGCCAGCGCCAGCGCAACCCTAAACGCCTACTTGACAGGCTTATCGCGCTGACCTTCTGCCTTGCCTCCTCAACTGCGGCCGTGCAGGACCTGTGTTCAAACACCGTTTCTACCTTCACTGTCTCGTTCCTACCAGCAGTCTGAAGATGCGGGTCGTTTAATTTGGACTTCTGACGCCTTAATCGTCATATCGAGTCCAAGGAGGATCAGATGTGAACATACTTTTCCATCAATCATCAACAGTGCACACTGGCACGACAACGAGGTGAAAATAGCTTCACCAGCACCATGGTCCAAAGGAAACCGAAGCCTCTTAACTCCGGATACAGTCGCCGATGCCAGTGGTGTGCGAAATTCCTGAGATTGGGTGCTATGGTCTTCCACAAGGGTTCCGGTATTCATTATAAAGCTCATCCAGACTCCATTGGAACTGGACCGCTTGGACTGGCATAGCTGTAGTCAATAATCTGGTACCGGTTTGTTGGACCGACCGACGTCTCCAGGACGGGCATTGGGGAACCGGCCAAACAATGACAAGTCCACGCCCGGCCCAACCTGCCGAAGTGGTTCCTAGAAAAACTGCCCCTTTCTCTCTCCCCTTGCCGTCCATGCGCTTCAAGTTTCTGAGTCACGACCCCCATTCTCCAAACACCATAGGTCGGAAGCCTGAAAATTGAAACCATGAGCAACACGAATCTACATTGAAATGGATAACCACCCTGCCACGTCGATGTCAATTCCCAGTACGCGTGCCTCCGGATTTCACGATACAGATAAGTGGCAAGCTCCCCACGCCTTGGACTTGGGTATTGACCTCACTCCACCTGCTTCTAGGAGTACCCCTTCAAGTGATCACTCCAGTGCGATTCTCCCATGGACTGCCAGAAGTGCAAACGGGGATGAGATAGGCGAAACTCGCGCCCGAGTATATATAAGCGCCGGCGCACTACCTGCAATATTACTACTACTAGCATCACGGTGGAAACTCGGAAACTCACAGTAGAAAGCGTCTGTCACGACTGGATTGCTAATAGAGCTGACGACAAAGCCCAAGTTTGGACAAAGGTGGGTGTCGTACTCTGGACCACGACATCGTCTGTCTTCTTTTGTTACATTGTACCTTCTCAAGTTGCATGTACTCTCAGCATGGCCCATTCAGTTGCGCTGGTGGGTTTTTGAGACACTTTATGATCCTACCTGGAACAGGTGCTATTCTACCGGCAGTGAACCCATTGTCATGACATGGTAGTTCCTTTTATTTATTTACATCGTGTCAAAGTTCGCAATAGTCTTGGGTTCATTCCTGTCCCTGGAAACGATAAATGTGAGTGGTCTCACCTCTTTCTATGTTAGCAGTCGCGACATTTGGGCCACATTTATTGTTTGAACACCTGTGGTGGCCGTCCATAGTACTTTTGCGCATTGTATATACTTTCATCTTCGGTCTGATGGCTGATTGACCTGACAGCATCTGCGTACGTTTCGCAGGTGATTGACCTCCCTCATCCCGTGTTGCCTGTAAAGATTACCTTTAGGTACGATTCGCGTGTCTCCCGCTGGCGTATTTTTATTCTTGCAAGTTCTCTGTATGTAGCATTTGCATTCGCCAGGACATTCACGACCTCTGAAGGCCAGGGCCGCGCAGCTGCGGTATTACTATCGGATGGGGATAGGGCGTCACGGTAGTGCATCCTCCTGGCCACGGAAAATCACTATAGGGGGCATGCGTACTCACATGACAGTCTAGTGGCCGTTGCGTTGTGCCCGTGCGGCGCGAGTACCCAATCATGGCATATAATGCTCTCTGGACAACAGGAACCCTGGTGTCGTGAAATTTGCATAGGATGAATGTATTGTTCCCTACGCCTTTTCCGCCCCTTAACTCTCACCACAACTCTCATCGCTTCATCATGATGTCATACTAACCTCATCCATTTAGTCCCCGCGGTGACCTAAAGATGGTATCCTATAGTATCTGACTTGGCCACGCGAAGATTTCTGTTGCAACGTAAAGGGACAACATGAACGCGTTCTGCGTGCTAGACCAAGTGAGGATCTCGGTTCATCGCACACAAGGCCGATTTGAAAATTCATTTGATTTCAGGAGAGTGCTTTCTTCGGGTCATCGTTAGTAGGCGAGTGCTCGCGCTCGTCCATGAATGTGTGCTCGATCGCGCTCTTGTTGTTCCATTCCACCAGGTAAAATACCCCCGTCTTTGCGTTACGTCTTCACTCGCCAACGTTGTTTAGTCTAATTGAGGTTGAGGTGAGGGTCGATATACCATGAGGGTCGATCGACTTGTTGCTGGAAGCACGTAATTGCAAGTTATTTGCCATCCTGCCACACACCCACACAGAAGAGAAACACAAGTGAAACAGTTCAATTCGCCGTTACGTTCATGTATGTATTTTCACTTCTCGATCGCACGCCATCATGTCTGGTCTACTCTACCACGAATCAGCGGCGAGGTGGGGCATGCTCCATATGGGTTCGCATACATGCGATGGCGATGGCGATGACTCGGGATCCATCGATAAGAAGGTATTTCTGGTCATTCATAGCCTAGTGCGAATCGCGGAGTACAGTATCCACCGCTCGAGAAGCTCGACGCACGCGAGCACCTGCACCGCTGAGGACATTTAGTACGAGAAACGAGGGTGGAGATCCGCGCCAAGACAGCCCAATCACGTTATGATAAAGACACGGACACGCGCTACTAGCGCTAGCACAGTGTAACCAGCTACAGCTACACCGCAACGTCACCCACCGGCGCAATCTCCGACTCGGAAACGCACGCAGATGCAGATTGTCGCTTCGCATGCCGCCGCATTGTCACGGTGCAGCACTTTTCGCCTCGCCTCGCCTCGCCACCAGGTACTAACTTAGTGTGGGTGGATGTGGGGCGCATCATCATGGACCTTTTTCCCTCCTCAACAACGCGAATGTCGATCGGGAAAAAAGCACTTGTAGGTTTCCCCCGATCACGCACCCACCACACTGCACGGCCCGTCCAAGGCCACGTTCTGCCGCTCCCGATCTCGATGAAGGAGCGAAAGAATGATGGAGGAGGATAATCAATCGACGCGTACGACCGAAACACTACAACATATCCAACCCCGGTTAACGGCTCTAGTTCCAACTGAACGGGACACCACCACCACTCACACTGGCACGCACCTCCGAGGAAGGGGCACCAACTGTGAACTCCAGCGACTCTCCACTCCCACTCCACAAGCCACGAGGAGCAGTACTTATGCTTGCGAGGCAGTGAAGTGATGCACAATCGGCTCGGGGGCTCGCGGCACCGTCCAAGTCCCGAGTCCCGAGTCTCGCGTTTGATGGAGGAGCTTTGCTTTCGCAGTCGTCCCACTTAGATTATGGTATGGATACCGATTCATAATAGCGTTTGAGACCAGCCGCAACCCGAATAATTGTTACTTTGGTATTCCGGTATTCAGGGCCCTCATGTGGTTAAGTGGGATACACCCCAACCCAACGAGATCTGTCCTATTTCTTTCTCCACTTTAATTCACCGATTGTCAAGTAACGGGCCCTGAAACAACACCACGAACAAACTGATTTATGACGTATATGGAACAGGTACAGAAAGCCAATCGCATACTGTAGTGGTACGAAAATACGAAAACGAAACTTCCCTGTGTAGTACGTACAGTACTTTGAATTGAGTCGGAAAGCCTGCATGTTGTGTTGGACAGTGAAAAGCTACAGCAACTCAGCCACAAACAAAAATAAAAAATAAAACATTCTCCACTTCATCTTCCACTCCAACATCGATATCACTCAACTATTCTTCTTGCGGCGTCCCCACCCCATTGCTAGTATCACCGTTCTGGTTCACGCCTCTTTCTACATTATCTCTCTTAAGGTCGTCAGGCGTCTCCGCTAGGGCCTGCGGTTGTTGTTGCTGAGGTTCCCCGAGACGCAGCACGTGGTCAGCGACGCCAAAAGGGGTACTCTTGAAGCGCGTGCCCTTGGGAAGCGTCGTGCCGGATGCATGGGGGGTCGCCGGGCGCCGAGCGCGAAGGAGCGCCTCAGAGAGTGAGGGCCCTGGGGTGGGACTGCGGGAGGTGGTGCTTGAACTCTGAAACGCGCGCGTGACATCATCAACTGGGCCGCCTGGAGTGGACATAGGCGTGGAAGACGCGGAAATTGGCAGGGGCATGTGTGATGGCGCGGGTACTGTGGGCATATCCACGGGCGGAGCGATGATGATTTCCGGGGGCTTCTCATCTACGTAGTGAGCACTCTTGGCGAGGGAGACGGGTTTCCGCTTCTCGTCTCCTACGTCGGAGCCAGTAGAGCGAGTAGACAAGTGAGGTTTGCCATTGCGCGGGACAGGCGGCTCGGAGCGGCTACGTCCCGTGAGAAATGAAAGACCTTTGATTGCAGGGATGGCGATGGGACGTAGCACGGGCGTCCCAGAGGCACTTCTTGAGCGCTGAGCAGGCGGCGCAAACTCGGGTAGAATGTCAGTGGCACGTGATCTCGATGGAGCGATGGAGGTCAACTGCGGGGCAGAGCCTTTACGCCTTAACGACGATGACAGTGCGGCGTCGGGACCAGAGATACACTGTGGCGGGACATATGAGGTAACTTCACCGTGACGTGCACCCTCGGTATCGAACTCATCGTAGATTTCTTCACCTATCAATTCTGCAACAAGTTATAGGCGCTCTCCGGCATGGCGTAAACATTACGATAAATAAATACCTTCAAGGACATCTTCGAGCGTGATGATACCAAGTGGCGCGACATTGAGATCGAAGCTAAGAAGGAACTACCGTTGATAGTCAGGCCTGAGCGTTGAGCATTACATTTTTGTACTCACTTCATTAGCCCCTTCCTTGGCGAGAACGGCGTCTGCAGGCATGCTCTGCTCCAAACCACTGGCAGGGGTAAAATTAAAATGAACTAGGTTCCCTTTCTTCGATTGTGACTGGCCACCTTGCGACCTAGGTTCAATCTCTGGTTGTGACTCAGGCTTGACGGTACCCATCTCAACGTCCTCTAAGCGAACACGCTTCTTACTACGTTTTCGTTTCTTTCGAAACGAGAACGAGCGCCCTCCCTCATCTTTATCTGATGTGGCCTCGCTTCTTGAAGTGCCATCACGGTCGCTTGTTCCGGTCATGGTCATGCTGTCCTCACTTTTGTTCAAACGTTCCAGGATCCTTACAGCCTTCTTGCCCTTACGACGCGAACTCTGAGGTTCCGAGTCGGATGAACTATCGGAGGACGAGTCGGATATCCCGACGCGATTCTTAATGCGCTGTGTGATACTTTTCTTAACAGCTTTCTTCAATGACGATGCCTTCTCTACCGATGTACGGGTGACAATGGCCATGTGCGAACGTCCTTCCTGGAATTTATCGAGAATACCAAGGAGAGGCTCATTCTGCGCGACGGATGGCACTTTGTGCAACGGAAGGCTGCGCACAGGAACTGCGTCACCAGGATCGAGGAGAACACACTGATAAAGACCACGGCGTACTTATGAGACAACGTCCTTGGGAGGAGAGGAGACAATACGAACCTGCTTGACAAGAAGAACGCCAACGATCTTCTTCAATTTGACGCTTTGACGATCGGGAGCAGGTAACTCGATTTCTTCGTAGATCGGAACACGGCTGTGGCCTGTGACACAAACCTTCTGGAGTGTTTCGTAATCCAGACTAGCATCAATTGACAGCATAAAGACATTCTCTATCTTGGTCATCGCCTATTAATTCTTTGTGATAAAGATGTCCGATCGAAAAAAAAGGAGATGCTAAATCCGTACGTGGGCTGCGGTCTTCTCCTGGAGGTCGAGTGTCGCTCCGATGATTGTGACAGTGTCGGAACGCAAGTCTCCGCCGTACTCACCGACTGACGAATGTAATGCGATGAGCTCTTTCAACTCTGCGGGAGTTGTCTTTGATGTGCAAACAAGAGAGCAGAAATCACACATACCAGCACGGCGGTAGATGATGCCATGATGTGGGCCAAGGGTGAATTCCAAGACCTTCGCAATAGGCCATGCGATAATTCCCTGTAGATAGACAATTAACGAGATCCACAACAACACTGATTAGACGAACAAGAGTCCAGAGGAGAACGCGCACGACCGGCACCATCTTTGCTCCTATGAACAGTCCATGCCGAGTACAGACTGACTGGGGAATAATTTCCGCGAAACTGAAAAAAAAGACAAGTCAGGTAATTCTGTCCGCGCCGCGCAAACGTACAAAAAAAGTCAGGGCTGCCTGTGGAGCAAGCCGCCGAAAGTAGTAGGCATTCCACTTGTGACCAACAAGGCTGACGTCACCCTCAGTCGGGATACGTAATAGCCGAGTAGCCCCTTCAGCATAGCGACTTGACAGCACCAACACTCACATGACAATGAGCACAGTGCTGACGATGACACTTTGCACACCCCCACCAAGGATGGGGTCCGAGATGACGGGAAGCGACTCATTAACGATCATATTCGCGAGGAGAAGCGTGACGAGAAGTAGGTGTCCATTGTGCCGGATTGGCTTGATTTGATTGGCATATTCGCGCTGCTGACTGCACGCCAAGGAGAGGGGTTAGCATAGAATAACACCAAACCGATTATTGGATCACGCACAGAGTGCCACTTATGCTCAATACATGAAGTTGGGTCTCGTCAAGCGACATATAGCCCAATGTCAGGCCGGCAAAGATGCCCGAGAGTATAACAAGGATGGGCATGAGAACGGCGCCGACGACGAAAGCAGCATCATGCTTGGTATGATCACGCTTGGCAAGTTGGTGAGCATCGGAGAGGTGAGGCAGGCTGGGCACATGGTGTGAAATAGTTGCGGCAAGAGACAGGAAGAAAGGAGACGTTATCGACGATGTCAAGGGCGGGGGTACCATAAGTTGTCGGGAGATCCAGGAACTAACTATTGTGGGCTGCCTTTTATAACCGAGACCGACAGTTTGCCACCCGTCCGCGCGTCTCGTAATCATGACTTGGTGTAGCCCTAAACCTTATCTACCCCGTCAAGGTCTCTAAACGTAAAACGTGGCACTTGCTGTTTTGCGGACGACGACAATAATGCTAGTGGTACTAAAATCCTCATACAGAACGCAAGAAGGGATCAACATTCGTGTGCCAACCGACGCCACGACCGACCTCGATGTCCGAGTCAGCGCAGCAGCAACTGGCGCCCATCGGCATCCACACCGCCACCCCCTCTGCCCCATTGCCAATTCGGCACGATGAGTCAGTTCAGATGACCTTACGCTGATAGCGGGATATAAGTGTGGTTCTCATCCTCTGCGTACTGATTGTTTCGGGGGCATTGAGCGGAGATGAAAAATAGCAGAAGGATCCGAAGCACCATGGGCACCAACGCCCCAACAAAACCATCACCCATCGCTTCGTGGGGCTGTTTCAGTGCGACAATACACTGTGGAGAGAGACAGGAGACAATAGACATGCAATGACCCCCCCAGATATGACAGCACTTTCCAATCGGACAGGGACAGGACATTGGTTCTTGCTCACGGCCGTAACGGCCTGACGATTCGTGACAGAACGCTTACAGCGACCGGCATACGGCATACATCTCTCCGGTAGCTTCAGTTTCCATTGTATCGTTAAACACAATTCACGGATTATATGCGATTATATGCGCTTAGAATGGCCATCAAATAGGAGATGGAGATATTACGGTTCGCCCACACCCAATATCCTGTCCCAACCACCCTGGCCACTGGCGATATCTGGGGTCATGATGGTAATATGTTCTGGTTCTGGGATAGCTAACTAGCCGAGAAGAGAAGAGACCACCTCCTGCCTCTGCCATCGCAACGCAAATACAGTAACTTATGTCATATACTTCCTCATTTACCCTCCGCGTCTCCGCGTCCACGTCTCCTCGGATCTCGGACCTCATTTGATTTGTCACACTAATTTACGATTGAATATTCTTCGCTACTCACCCCTCGGCCTTCAAGTTTATCCCAAAAACTGAGGTCAGTAGCATTCGCCGTACTAATTCCTACAGACCATGGCGAGTTCGAAATACGACTGGCTAAGTTTTGCAGTATCGTTGCTCCCCAACACTACCCGCGGTTCATCGTTATTTCTGGCGAATATAAAGTTCAGTTATACGAGTCTAATATTGTTTTATGTGGCGGCGCCTCTCTAACTTTCGCCGTGATTCAGCCGATCTCGCTCTGTGGGAACAAGCTAATTGTCGTATATTGTAGATGATGGCGCATGCTATCGAACTAACTATTGTACTACTTGGCCACCAGTTTGAGATCTTCGCCGTGTGATTATCGGAGACCTCGCTAAGTCCTGCAGCACGGGTGACGTGCCACCAATGTACAGTTCGTTCCTTTCTTGACCACACCTTTGTGATGCGCGTTTGGGTATCTCCCCTCACTTCACTCGCCACTACGAGCGGGCGCTGCGCCGACGTGCTGCTGGCTTGGCTCTGAATCCGGGGGCCGGGGGAAAGGTCGACACACACGGAGCATCGTCACTCTGCCACTGCATCGCCCGAGTTCCTGTTTACACGTTCGTACAGCCGCTCGACCATTTCTACAAGTTATTGTGACCAAAGGGGGTGAAGCCAGCAAGAAAAAATACCAGCCACACCAGGACCCTGGCATCGGGGACATCTTGACACGCGCCACTGGCCGCATCTCACATAGATACTATGACGTGCGAGTCTCGGGCTAGCCGCATGCATTTGCATGAAATATGATAGTTCTTATGCAGTCAAGTCCGTGTGTATCCAGAACTTCTCGACAGAATTCCCTCGTACACCATACTGACTCTTCCCGTGTGCACATATTGATACAACCTGTTGCCCTACTTCCAAGTGGTTAAACAACGAGCAGGCACTCGAGGACTCGGCCAACTTTATGCACAATATCCAATTCGAAGGCATCGACGGGGACTTTACGGCGTCCAAAACACCTTGGATATACTAAGGTGTCCACGGGTTCTCCACGGCATCTCGCTGGGGAACCACCTCATGTCTATCGCAGGGGTCACATGCAGGGGCACGAGCGGCTCATATGCGCATCCTCTGCCCTGAGCTCTTGCATGGTGCTATCGCGTCGAGTGGTACGTACCGCATTTTCATCATTCTTCACACTCACCCGTGCAAAATCTTTCACGTTCCTTAGACGTGATACAAGCATCGCTTATAAGTTGGGGAGATATGGGCGTCATCCGGCTGGCCGCGGACCCAAAGTGCTCCTCCGACCTTGTGAACACGATCTCAATTATCGATTCACTACTCGAGACTGGCCATTTCCGCCGCCCATGGAAAGGCTCTGCGGCCTGGCTGACTTGGAGCCCGATAAAGGCTTCGTCTCTGTGTTCGCTGTACGTCTTTGGTCGAATTCGTTAAAGCATGGCTGGATGACTGGAAAGGGCCCGGGGCCAGAACCTCGTAATGTCCATGGTCATGGCCTTGAAAATAGTTTGCTACGCCGCCATTGAGCTAGCACCAATTCCTAATAGGCCACAGCGTTATCAAACTATGACAATTTCCATATCCGTAGCATGTTGACTCACCCTGGAAACACGAGTGTCTCGGACGAAATAACGAGGAGAATGAGCGACGACGGTTGTTGTGTTGAATGACAAACCCACCGCCTGATCTCATTACAATTCCATACTTGGGCAAGACGAAGTTCTAGTTGCCCCTCGTCTTCTATCCCATTTGTAACCCCGTGGACTGCATTTTGATCGCTGCATGCAGAGCCCAAGTAAGACGCCAGAGATAAAGCACTTGATAGACAAAGCTCGAAAGAAAACAACGAAAACTGAACATGCTGCAACTGTGATGACGTCAGCAGCGGAGTGACAACCACAACCGGTGATCCGTGCGCGCACCCGCGTCCTAAACGAAATGCAAAGTTTCGCACATGGCCCGTGATTCGACGTATAGACTATTGCTCCCTTCGGGGATGCATACGAAAAAATTGGAACGATACAGAGAAGATTAGCATGGCCCCTGCACAAGGATGACACGCTGTTTCAGAGTGGTAGACCTACGGGTCTCAATATTTATTTTGTTTTTGGCGTTTCAAATTCACTTATTTTTTTCGCTTCATCTCACATCCAAGAACTACACCTATGTTGGGAGCAATAAGGACAATAAATTGATGTATTCTGTTTCTGTTTCTCGTCTCTGAACTCGGATGTCCGAGAATCTGAGATCCTGCCTCCGCAAATACAATATCTTTTATCATATCATTCCTCATTTTCCCTTCGTGCGTCCTCGGATCCTCATTTATTTCACCGCACCTAAATATTATTCACCATTCGCACCTCAGTCTTTCTACAAAAGACTGAGGTCGTTAGCACTCACTTTCGCTCATCATTCACTCTTATTTGACACATATCTGCCTATCGAGTTCATATGCCTACAGACAGGTAGACAATAACCACAATTCACAATGTACTCTTTTCTATCCTAATTCACACGTCATCGCTTATTACGGGGATACAAATGGCCGTGCTGTGACGGTTGTGATGGGCTGAGTAAGCTCTATACTGCATTGTACTCATTCACGGATCAATGGCGAATTTGAAGTGTGACTGGCCGAGTCTTGCGGTATTGAAGTGCAGCCAAGTAGTGCACAGGTGAATTCGGGGCGGAATCGTTCCTCGGAAGAGAGAGGAGAGAATGTGTGTATGTGTGTGGTGAGAGAGGAGAGGGAGGAAAGGCGATCCGTTTGCCGCCGGAGAGCTGAGAAAGAAGAAAGGAAAGGGAACGCACAGCTTGGTGAGAATAACTAGGGCTCGTTCGCCCTCGGAATTGCCTTCACGTGGTGCTTGTGAGAACAACTGGGGTTCGTTCACCCGCTAAATTGTCCACTATACCTGGAGAAAGTACCAGAGAAGGAAAAATGGTTAGGCCCCCTATGGCAACGGGATTCTGGAACCCAAAAAACTGAATCCTGGTGTTTTCCGGGGTTTTCCGGAGGTCACTTGTGTGACAGTAGTGTCCATTATGTAACATGAATAATATTGGGGTTTTTGCGTGAAAATATTTTTGTCGGGCCTAGGTTTAGGGTTCGAAGGGTGTCATTGAAACCCTAGCCCCAAAGGCATCCTAAACTAGGCTCATGCAAAAACCCCAATATTATTTTATGTTATATAATGGACACTACTGTCACACAAGTGACCTCCGGAAAACCCCGGAACACCAGATTCGGTCTTAGTACCCCGTTGCGGTGGGGGCTTTAGTATCGAAGCGAACTGAGACGTATCACGAATCGAAGTGGTAACGTTAACGCGTCGACGAGCCGGGGATTTCTGTTCTGAGCTTAGCCTCAAAGCTTGCTCTACATCTTGCTCTACAGTATCATTGTTCCCGGTCAATGCGACACCGCTCGCATTCGTCGTCACTTCTGCTGAATACAAAGTTCAGATATACAAGTCCAATGATGTGTTATTTGACTCGGACCACGCCTCTAACTTCCGGCGTGGCTCAGTCGATCGCGCTCGGCGAGAAGAAGCGTAAGATAATCGACCATCGGCCAATAGATGATGATGGGCGCATTAATTGTCGCGCTAAGCGACCATTAGTGTGAGAGCTTTGCCAATACTTGCGGGTGTATATCAGCACAGTACCGCGCTGCAAATGTAGGGTTTGCTCCTCTCTCGACTCCACCTTCGTGATGCGAATTTTTGATGGTGCTTGGGTATCTATCCTCGCTTCCCTCGCCGCTACAAGCGGCTGCTGCGCCCTCGAAGTGCGTGACCAGCATAACGCGCGAGCTGTCAACCCCTGGGCGCTGCGCCGACGTGCTGCCGGCTTGGGTCTGATCACTGACGCTCTAGCGAGGGTCGACATATCCGGCCCGGGAGCATCGTCGCTCCTTGCCACTGCATCGTCCGAGTTCCCTGTTTACACGTTCAAGCAACCGCTCGACCACTTCTACAATACCACCGACGCGACGTTCGAGCAACGCTTCTGGCTCAATACGCGGTACTACAAACCGCGTCCGGGCGCACCAGTTATCGTGATTGATGCGGGCGAAGCAAGCGGGGAGGCTCGCCTGCCATACCTGGATACCGGTATCGGGAACATCTTAGCACGCGCCACTGGCGGCATTGGACTCGTGCTCGAACATAGGTACTATGGTATGTGTCCCGGGCTAGCCGTTGCATGCATTGATATTGGCGTGTGACCGCGTTCTTGTGCAGGCAAGTCCGTGGGTGTCCAGAACTTCTCGACAGATTCCCTAAGGTGCGCGTGTGACAATTCCCTATACACTGTGCTTAGTCTCCCTACGCACACATACTGGCTCAACATGCTGCCCCACTGATACTCTGCTTTAGGTATTTAAACAACGAGCAAGCACTCGAGGATTCGGCCAACTTTATGCGTAACGTCAAATTCGAAGGCATCGACGAGGATCTCAGGGCACCCAATACACCTTGGATATACTATGGCGTCCGTGTGCTCTCTTCGGCATCTGCTGTGGGGATCATTCCATTGCTAATGCTATTCGTCACAGGGTTCATATGCAGGGGCACGAGCGGCATTTATGCGCGTCCTCTACCCTGAGCTTGTGTATGGTGCTATTGCGTCGAGT
>QFEA01001953.1:0-11630 GCA_003315975.1 Lactifluus echinatus | reverse complement strand
GTCACGTGCGATTGTGTCGTGTGCCATCTGCCATCGCAACAGGTCCATCTATCCATCCCAGGCAGTAAGCGCACTTCATCCTCTTCCGCTTTGCGCTCTAAGTCGGCAACGCGTTGACGGAGCTGCCAGGTCCCGAACTTGGTCCGTTTCCACTCTTGCTTTAGCTCAATCCGCTTCGCATCTGCTTTCCGCTCCACCTCAGCTTTCCGAATCTGACGACGTGCGTCTATGTCCTTCGGACGTAAATGGGGAGCTTGGAGACAAGCGGCTCTTAGGGCCAGGCATTCAACAACGTCCCCGTTCGAGAATGCGACGGCCCTTTCTCTCCGATCACCCCGCTGCATGTGCTTGGTCCGCCGACGGGGGAGCCTTGGCATTTCGAGGCCGAGGGTGAGGGCGGAGGAGGATTTTTGGATTGGAGCGTGCGGCGCTTGATCACCAACATTTGAACTCGAGCAGGGCTCTGCCGAGTCTATATCCGAGTCCGGACCAGACTCGGGCTGGCTATCCGACGGCTCCGTTTGCACGTCTTTGGTTGTCGCGCACGTATGCAAATGGGGATCGGGGATGGGCATGGACACCTTTGACCTAACGATGATGTGGACGCCTTGGCCTGTCGCGCTGGGTCTCCCTGGGCCTTATTCAGGATTCCACATGCGTTGACCATGTTATTGATACGCTTCTCGAGCCTGCCGTTGGTGTTAGGGCGGAGGTCCCAGCGGGAGGCGGTGCATGACATATTGTGAGAAGGAATGAGGGATTTAAGAATATATTTAAAGAGGTAAGCAAGGAGAACGTGAGGGGGGGTAAAGTTGGAAAAGTTATTCTCGGATTGCGACGGTGAACAGTTGTCGCACACCAAGTCAACTTTTTCTTTTTGTCAACCCTATCTCTCTTTTTTTGGCTGGCTGTCATTTGCCATCGTTTGGGGGTGTAATACCGAACGCTACGGCCTGCTTTGATTGGCAATGGTCACCAGTAGCCGGGCCCTCACGCTCACGACACGCCATTGTAGTTACCCACGATTGCTGTAACTACTGACCACACGTTGTACTTTAACAGTGGCTTAGTTGACTCGACGATCTGTTGCATGTTGCATTTTAATTTCGGCCTTGTTGACTGCGCGTTGTGCCTTAGCCTTGGCCTTGTTGACTTGACGTCTAATATCGGTTCCGCTCGAACAGGCGTCTCCAAGGCTTCCATCCAACAACTCGAACGGCGTCGACGACATTATCTACAGTCTGAGTCCCAAGCTGGCCTGTCATCTTGACCGGGCGGGTATCGACTGCGTTCTCCGTAGCAATGAATGACAGGAACACTGCAAGATTTCTGGAATCTGCGTATCTACTATGGTTTTGCGTTGCGTCACTCCCGAGCATGACGCATGAGCTCAGGTGGAGGTCAAATACGCGCGCATCGCCCACGAGAAGTATCAGACGCAGCAGATGTCTCACTCTATTCGATTAAAGATGAGGCTCGTTTTGCACTACCTAGAGATCCTAAGCAAGTTAGTTAAGGACTAACCCTTATTTCTTCCGGTTCAGTTTGGCTCACCTTGCATGACCCGCGAGAGGAATGTCAAGACTGACAAGGCAAGCAAAAGTAGCAGCTGTGGAAAGTGGCTGTATTATGGCCACAGGGCCACAGATCGCGAAGGAGGTCAGCAGTTCCATAAAGTCCCCGACAATGGACAATGCGATAAGGTTCCATTACAAACAGGGGGGGATACATGTGTAAAGGTTTAATTACTGATCAATTGTGTCCCAGGATGACAGCACTATATACGATGCAAAGCGGAGTGATATAACATTATGATTTGAATATGCGAAGGAGACGGGCCTCAGTGACTATGCGGGTCCGACACAGTGGACACTCGCGCGACGAGGACATGATCAGATCTGAGCAATGTCGGCACATTGCCAAGTGACTGCGAACCGAGGTTAGTTGTGCGGGAATAAGTATACGAAGCATTGAACACGTGCCCGCAATCAACGACGGCAATATTAGCTTCCTCATCTTGACAGACGACGCAAAGTCCGTTCCTTTCAAGATCGGCGGAAGTTCCCATCATCGGTGGTGGGGACACTTTCGGCTTGGACTGTTGACCATCATCCCCAGCGACATGCGTACTGTTTGCGTACGCTCCTTCATGATGTGCCTTTTCCTCCCATAGGCGTTGTTCCTCCATCATAGCGTGCTGCCGAGCAGTGATTTCCTCTTCCTCCCGTGCATGTATCGCAGCCTCTCGCGCACGTTCCTGACGTTCGTCACCAAGAAGAGCATGTACACGTGCGACGAGATCGCTCTTTTCAAGCAGTAGTCGCGCATTAACATGGTTCTGATAGAGAACCGACTTCAGTGCACTTATAGACATATGAGAGACCTCCTCGTCTGTCATTGACAATAATTCGTCGAGGGTAGGTATAGGCGATGATATTGGAGGTGCTTGCGACGGGTTGGTGGTTGGATGGGAGGAATTACCGGCACCGGGCATTGTACCCTGATCGTTATTGCGGGTTGTATCAGGGCGAGGCTGAGGCGGTGTATCATTCGAGGGGATATGGTGCTGTCTAGGAGTGGACGTTGGTGGCGGAGTTGAACGGGGTGGAGGGTATGGCTGAGCACGAGGGGAAGGTTGCGACTGTGGGGGAGCCTGGGGACGAGGCGTTGCCCTTCGGGGTGCGGGTGATGGCCTCTGCTGTCTAGAAGGGTCGAGATCCGGACGGGGAAAGTTTGGAGAGGGATCGCTTGGAGGTTGTCTCAGCGGAGTGGGCTGGACAGGTTGCGATCCCTCACGTCTTGAGAACAGCCCGCGGGGCCTACCAGTTCGGCCATTTGGGACCGAATGCTTCCTGTAAAAGCTCTGCAAGCCGTCAATGAGCCGGCGTCAGCCAAATGCGAAGGGTGGCAAAGACGGCACCTCATTCGCATATGGTAGACACCCGTTCTCCTGTCATATAGGATACATAAGGGTGGTAACATTCGAAGGTCGTACACTCACCCTGGCAGCGATGATCTTCTCTATCAGATCATCCTTTTCAAGAACACCATCTGTCTTAATATTATATGCATCGACGTATTTCTTAAGTCTCGTTAGAGAGAGATTCCTCAAGTAGCTCCGGCCGCCAGCGGTGACTAATCGTCTCTCATGGGCAATCGCACTTCCGAAAAAAGGGACACGTACTGGTTAGATTCTCTATGCACAATGCGCAAACGGGGACGGGGTCAAAACCAGCACTGGTACCTTCCCTGGGCATAAGGGCTTGATAGTCGGAACACGACGAACAATAAGAATAGCCTACGATGATATGAGGTGACAAGTGATGAAATCGGGGAATCAATGGACACACCACAATGATTACATTTGCGTGCGCGAGTAAAGATAATGTTAAACTCCTTGTTGCATTTGCGACAACTGATGTCTGCGCGTGAGGAGTAGTGGGGGGGAGGAGCGGGGCCACTCAAGAGAGGCATGCCAATGGTGGTGCGCTCCGCCATCACTAACAGGAAGGTATGTGTATGCGGTTAAGCTGCGATCCGCCCGCTGGTCCGTCACTCTTTATTGGTCAGCACAACACGTGATTATCACAGCCGGGCCGGGCCTCGCTCTCTGCTCTGCTTGAGAACCTTTTGGCACAACTTGGCCCAGTCGTCCATTCCATTCACACCAACACCCTTCAGCCATTCCTCGGTCTTTCCATCCTTCTCAATAGCCCTCCATTCACGTAGTAACACCCATTTTTTCTTCCAACACTCGATCTCCCAGTCTTGAGCGGTCCAACTCTGCCCCGCGAATGCATTCAGTTCGGCACGGTATTTGAATGATTCGAGTTCTGAAAACCGAACCCAGGCCTTCGAAATAAGTAGTGGGTCATCTGTTCCTTTTTGACGCATGAGTCTATGCGCGCGTGCCACTATATCTACAGCACATGAGCGCCTATCCAGGAATTCCGGGTTCTCCAATACTCGCGCAATGGCGCGAGCCTGGTCTTCAAAGAGCGGGAAGGGCGAGACACGAATTTGTAGTCCAGTAAATGCAATAGAAGTTGGCGGATAGTCGCTTTGCAATGGGAAAAGGTGGTATCCGAGCGGAAAGACATGATATGTCGAGTTGTAAAGCCCGTTAGGCAGCGGTGGTGGCAGCGGTGGGATCCCTGACTTGATCTGTGGGAGGAATGGGAAGGACATTTCGTAGCCAGTCGCAAGTATGACGAGGTCGATGTCGGACTCGGTCGAGCCGTCTGCCAATAAAACTGTCCCCTCGTCCCGGTATTCCGCCACTCGGTCTACTCGTCTCAAGTTGGTACTGGGATCAGGGTATTCGGGTCCGCCTTCTTTGGTTGGGCTTGGAACAGAATGCAGAATAAGCGGTATAACGCCCATCATATCCTTGCAGATATCAATTGCGCTTGGCCCACCACCAACCACCAAGACTTTCTTGTGATGAGAGTAGTCATGCGGGCGCCGGTACCACGCAGAGTGCAACGCGCGCCCTGCGTCGAGCCACCGCTTCAACCCAGCTACGATGGGGTATCGGGGTTTATGGTAGTGTCCGTTAGCCACAACAACAAAGTCAAACGAGAGCCGTTCGTCTGTCGACAGGGTGACATCCCATTCTCCAGAATCAATATTCCAGAATGCCCTCTCCACACGCGTACCAAGTCGCACATAGCGGAGCAGTTCAAAATGAGCTGCGTAGCCTTCTAAATATTTCTGCACGACAGATGCGTCCGGGTAAAGAGGTGTTTCAGGTGGGAACGGGAAATTTTGGAATGCCATCAACGGGTGGGGTATGTTCGCGGATAGCGAATCATACAGAGATGACAAGGGAGGATTGCCAGAGGGAGGGGCAGGGTACCTGACATGAGAAGTGAAAAAAATGACATAAGAGATCGTTGTGTAGAGAATGATACCATATCCCGCCGACATTGTCTCGCTGCTCAAAAGCAAGCAGCGACCATTGTCCCGACTTAACCTGGGGTGTCTCTCCGAGTACCCTCAGCGTCGCGAGCC
Organism: Lactifluus echinatus; assembly: GCA_003315975.1. Classification (NCBI taxonomy): domain Eukaryota; kingdom Fungi; phylum Basidiomycota; class Agaricomycetes; order Russulales; family Russulaceae; genus Lactifluus; species Lactifluus echinatus. The sequence continues at coordinate 6,617 of QFEA01001953.1, read as the reverse complement.
CGTTCGCACCTGCGCCGATAACACACACGCGTTTAGGTACTCCTTTCGGCCCGAAGGGATCTTGTGGATTCCCCAAATAAGTAAGTCAGCTCTCAATCTGTGAGTCAAGGTAAGTTGGCACGTACCAGAGGCATACTCTGCCATCTAGATGTATCCAATAACGCCGAGGAGAATGCACGGATGGCCACGCAAAGAATAGTGATGCACCAAGGCACGATTACCAAGAGGGAAAGAGAAAGAGGAAAAATATTTATGGTGTAGCATGTACATAATAAGATGTACATAATAAGGTGCCCCGATTCAGGCGTGTGTGGTCTGATGTTGGTGATGATATCGTGATTATGACTTTTAATATTGTGAATGAGCGGTCATCTTCCATCCCTTGTCTCCTCCTCGGAGATCATCCTTGTAGCCGCTCTGCCCGTCAACTTGTCGTACTCCATCTTAACGTAGACGGGGCAGGATTAATATTCCTAGACTCTCAACCTTTCAATTCGCCCCCAAATGACATAATTGGCGTATAATTTTAATTTATATCAAACAAACTGGGTTTCTGGGGTCTGAAACAGACCTCAAAATCGACATCCTTTCTGATAAGATGTATGGCGTATGTTCTCTTCCCCATGAACCAAGTTAGTGGAACGCAGACTCGGAAAGTATGACTTATCCAACAATTGGAGAGTTTGCTGTTTCTTTTACTTAAGAGAGAATTGACCGTATACAGTTGACTATCTCATACTGCATTGAAAAATGGGTTTACATCAACTTACATGCCGTGTCATCACAGGCTGATACTGCATTGACTTTGGGGCCTAATTTCATTTTGCAGTATGAGATAGTCGAGAGTCCAGTACGTACATCACATCATCGCACGCTGGCACGTGCGTGAACGCGTCATGAGACGCACTATGTCATGTGATTGTTTGACTAATCTTGGACTGTGACTACCGTGTCACTGCGGTCAATTGAATTGTCAAAACTGACCGGTACTGACCCCTTGAATGATCCCCATCAAGCCCCACAACGCCATTAACGGGACGATACACTACGCCTTTTGCACTTTGAACAATCTTGAACAACAGAGTGTGTTGCAGCGCCGGGTACTGACTGCCCCCGTTACACCTTGCCGCCTGCCGCCATGTCGGTCGACCCATACCACACAGTGCAATCAGAGATACAGAGCTCACTCGCGACTACGGAGCAGCTCCGCGCGTCATTCCTGCGTATCCGAAGTACTGCGCATGAAGGCAACGAGGAACTCGAGTGGGCTCGCAATGAGGTCAGTGTAGAACACACGCTAAGTGCGGTGCTGGGACTGTACTCACAGCATGTCCGTCCCTCATCAGCTTAAGGCAACGCTCTCTGCGCTGGAAGCTGACTTGGAGGACTTAGAAGAAAGTGTAAAGTACGTGCTCTACCCTTTGTTTCTCTGTGCCTTGGCTAGATGTCGCTCTCCCAGGATCGTCGAGACTACGGGCCCGCGCATGTTCGGTCTGGATGATAGGGAAGTCATCCAACGACGACGATATGTGAGTCACGTTCGGAACGAAATAGAGGTGGGTGGTGCGTATGTTCCTCGTGAGCAGCCTGAGTTGAACTCTCTCTCACACTCCCCTTTATAGAAAATGCGTGCGGAGGTCGAGAGTTGCCCTCAGAGTGATAGCGTACGTCACGCAATTCTATCCCTTCGCGTACGGAAGAGCGTCAGTGCTCATGGAATAAAAGGCGGGTCCATCAACACCCATGCGGTCGAATGCTCACTCTCCGGCGACTCACGAACCAAGGGATGAAGACCACCAGGCTGAGTGGGCACGGCAAGAGCAACAGGTAAGAGTCTCCTGTATGTCACGACTCAATAAAAGATGACGTCTGGCAGATGATGATCCAGCAGCAGGACCAGACAATCGACTCGATCGCAGGTACACTGAGTACGATTGCTCAACAGGCCGGACTGATGGGGTCAGAGATTCAGGAGCATAATGAGTGCGTAGGGCTGTTTTTTTTTCTTTCGACCTGCTGGTTAATTGTCCGCAGGATGCTAGATGACCTCGATCATAATGTAGATCGAACTGACAGCAAACTCTCAGATGCAATGCGCAGGATGCGCAAGTTTGTTCGCGAGACCGAAGGTCAGGCCTCACGTTTGATTAGGTCGACGTAATTAACGTGAAACAGAAACAAAATCGGGTTGGTGTATCGTCATCCTAATTGTAGTCCTACTCATCCTACTCGCTGCGGTTATCTTGGTGTGAACACCGGGTATTCAACAAGTGGTGATGCAGTACGATACCAACTGTGTTACCTATTTCGCCCCTTTCCCTTCATCTCTAAATGGTATTTTATGGTGTTCACATTGGAGGGCCAGAGACCCTGGAGACTTGCCACAATCAGTCAGTCCGTGGTCCTCCGAATGCAGCCTCGATCCCCCTCATTCTTCATACCATGGAACATAATAAACCGAAGTATGCATAATAATATATCTGTTTCCATAAACAAACGAAGGTTGTGATTCATGACGATAGCGAGGGTCCGATGCCAGATTCTTTCAGGCATGCGAGAGGAAGGTGTTGTAATGTATTCCCCTGTACGGCCCCATCTAGGGTATGGCATCAAGAGTGTTCACTGTTCCTAGCAAGGTGTTGAATTTACTGCTAAAAATGTAGCTCCGTAAAGCCTGGTGCCGAAAGACATATCCTGTCCTTCCGCTACCGTACTGTGCTGTAATGAAAGACGCTGGTAGCTTTGTGTCGCATGATTGCGAACAGTATTGATTTCATGGGTACTATCACGATCGCCGGCGTATGATATAGCACTGGTGACCCAATCACAAGTAATCCAATGTCATCGAAGGAACCGACCCAAAGATGTGAAGAGGGTTATTACTGCTAGTATCAGTGTCTATTGTATACATAAGGTGTGAGATCACGAAATGGCTATGTTGAGGCGTACATTGGAATTGCTGGGGCACCGGATCTAAAAGTGCATTCATGGGCCTCCGGCACATAGCTAGCTCGACCTCATGATCTCACGCAAGAGCCGCAGGGAGAGACTTCCTGAGGGCAGCCCCGCTTGGTTCTGTGCCGAAGGTGATTATGACGGAAAAGGTGGAGATAGTGGTGTCGAGCGAGACACAGGTAGGAGTCTGAGAAGCGACGGTGGCAGGCGTGTCGATAAGGACAACCGGGTGGTGGCGTGCTGAATTTTACCTGTGAAGGGTGCCCGCTGAGAGCGGGTGGCAGTGCAGAAGGACAGGTAGTTTGCCGGTCGGGGACTAGAAAAAAAATGAATTGAGCATTTTAATCCTGCCTGCTGCATTGAAATGGCATACAAAAATCTGCTAATGCTCATTAAAATGGCATTATTTTGCTCGCATAACCATGTTTAGTAGTATTTAATCTAATTATAATGCCATTTTAATAATCATTAGCAGATTTTCGTTTGCTATTTCAATGCAGCCAGATTAAAATGCTCAAATATTATTTCCGACATTTTTTTAGAGAAGCGTGCAGTAGATCGCGACCCTATGCGAATCATCACGTTTCCTATTGCCGATCTGTGATGGTCTGTCGCCAGGATTCTAGGTGACCCACAGACTCAAAGGCTGCAAGTTTCAAATAGCTAGCGAAGGTCCACTGTAAATAACAGCAGCAGTATTAAATGAATCCAACCGTTATCAAGTGGAGATGTCTGTGCTGCTGTGACGGTCAGTGATGAGGTGGCATGCAGTAGTCTGTACATATGGACAGATCTTGCGCCATTTGTGCAAAGTGCCCGCAGCGCACAGGCCCCCATTCCGGCCACGTAATCACGGTTACGCTATGGGTGTGTCACGCGTCACGTGTCAGAATTTGAGGGCAAGCACTTACATTTGCTCTTTAATTATCCTTACTGCATCACGCCATTTTTGTTCTTCACGAATGGCAGTTCTCATGACATAGAAGCTGGGTCAAGCAAATCCCACTCTTCGATTGCGTACGATGATGAAGGAAATTAGCGGGATTCCTCCCTATATACAAAGCGTATCCGTCAATTCGCCCGAAGGTGTCGCCACCGTATCAGTCAAGTACCCACTTGACCTTCCCTGGGGACCCCGGCGGATGTAGGCCACGAGGCTGAGTGTGCGCGGACAAGTGCGACATGCCAGACTCCTGCACATCATAACTCAGACGCATCAGATGATGATCCATTAGCAGCTCAATCACCGGTACACCGGAACAGGTTGGACTGTTTGGAACGGAGACCCGTGAACGCAATGGGTTCGCAGCACTGCAACTATCCGACCAGCTGGTTACCTCTGTATAGGATACAGCATGGCTTCGGCCATAATGTGGACAAAACAAATAGCAAATTAACAGTTGCAATACGCACGAAGACACGATTTCACGAAATCGAGGGCCAGTGTGCTGCGTGTAATCAAGCGTCGGGGCGGTGTATCGCCATTTTCATTGTACTTCTCACCCAATTGTACTTTACGGCGGTCGTATTCTGAGAACTGAGAACCAGAAATCTGTCCCATCATAATCAATTAGCAGTTCCTCGAGATATTCTGGTGATGTGATACAAGGTAAGCATTATTTGGCACCGCCTCGCGTGCATGGACCAACCTCAGCTCCTATTTTCGTGTTCCCACTCATTAGACCAAATTGATATGACAGGCCAGGGCAGGGTACTGTAGGGCTCAATCTGGACTGGACGTGGGTATATCGTATCGTTATCTGAACACATGACCGGCAGCGGCCGGCCGGCTAATGGGTCGAACGTTTTGACTTTCCGCTGAATGAGCGTGACAACCTCACGTCGCGGCGGCGTGTCCTTGTCATGATGGGCGCAAATGGGAACGAGTTACACGATGGATGCTTACCTTGTCGCCCTTGTGAGCCCCTCATCCTGACCTATATTTTCTTCATTCCCTACACGGTCCACGAACGATTATCATCTTCTATGAGAAACAACATACTATTCCACGCTGAGAGGAAACTGTTCTATCGCGGCATGTTAACGTTCTACTCATATTTCAAAGTCGGCACAGGCACAAATTTAAATGCAAGCGATCAACACGAGACCAAACTGTTTCGATGTAATTATGAGCGCCTCGATCCCATTTTCCCACTATTCCTTATACGACACAAGTCTCCAGCAAAGGGCAGTTAACAATCAGGTCGAACGTCCAAAGCGGACTGTTTGATGTTCGATTGACCACAGACTGTTTTCATTCAGGGGAACCCTCTTCGCAAGATGGCACCATGGTCCCGGCCGGGTACCCTCATAGAGAGTAATTCACCCCCGGTTACTCCTTTAAAGCTCACAATCTCATACGTACGTATGCTTCTCTTGCTTTTCTTTTCCAAAGTCTCGCCTAGTCACTAGTGCCACTGATATGAGCAACGTAGCCACCGCTGTGACTGCGGCTTTCGTCTCGTCGTTGGTTCTTAACGCTGGTCTCGCTGGTGCCAAAGTCGCAGCATTTACGGTTGTGCGGCGCTATTTTCGTCCAGTTTATGAGCCAAGAAGTTTGACCGTTTTTGAGTCGTGCGTACCCCACCCGTCTTATGGCGTCCTATCCTTATGTTCGTGCTTGTGCAGGAAGCGACAGCAACCATTATCATCCCACCTCCTGGGATGGCCAATCTCCATCTTTAAGGCGGATTATCGCAAGATCAAGGATATCAATGGATTGGACTGCTATTTTTTTGTCCGCTTCCTACGCATGATGGTCCGCATCATGCTACCGATCTGGCTTCTATCGTGGCTTGTTCTTTTCCCTCTTACTTCCATCAAGACTGGAGCCGGTTTTAAAGGCGTCGAAGCGTTCACTCTTGGCTTTATCGCAGACAAGGATCCGGCGCGGTTGTCAGGGCATCTGGTACTCGCATGGGTATTCACAAGTGCGCTTCAAGCTTGTTCATATCTGCGATAGTTCTGATATATATAATAGTATGGATCTTGTGGAATATCAGATTTGAGATGGCTCATTACGTCCGCGTACGCCAGGACTACCTCGTCAACCCCGCCCATTCCTCCACTGCTCAAGCCCGCACTGTTCTAATTACAGGCATACCGCGCGAATATCTTTCGGAATCGGCCCTTACAAAGCTTTTTAGTCATCTGCCAGGCGGTGTGCAGAAAGTATGGATAAATCGCAATCTTGGGGATATGCACGGCCTGTACAAACGTCGGTTGAAGATGTGTGACATTCTTGAATCTACAGCAACGTCTCTGCTCAAAAAGGCGATCAAACGTAACAACCAGCTACAGAAGAAATCGAAAGATAAAGAGAAGAGCAGTACAGATGTTGGGCCCTCCAAATCCGCAGGCGATACCGAAGCTGCCCGTAAGGCTCTCCTCGAGGAGTTAGTACCGAAAAAACGACGGCCTACACATCGGATACCCCACTTCTCTTGGTTGCCCCTTTCCATCCCCCTTCTGTCAAAAAAGGTCGATAAAATCGAATGGGCATGCGATGAGGTGCACAAGTTAAACACCGAACTGAAACAGAAGCGCGAAGTCCTTGCAAGCGATGTCGCCAAGGCCACCATAGCAGAGAGGTCGACGACCGATCAAACAAACAATATCGGAGGCGGTAAGTTGAACACCGCCATAGTTGTAGTTTCAGTCAC
>QFEA01001949.1:0-14184 GCA_003315975.1 Lactifluus echinatus | reverse complement strand
AGCAATCCCGAGTTCCCTCTACATCGAATCGAATATGTTTACCCAAAACCTTCCTTTTAGCATCAAGCTGCCCTCTCTTCCGACAATTGAGATCAGCCCTGTCCCAGAACTGATTTTTCTCAGTACCGTCAAGAGCCTCCTCTCATTCGCGATCCATCTTTCCTTGCTGGACTCATCTCTCATAATCATAATCATTCTACTAGTCAATGCCAATCCTCCAATAAGACACAAGGCAGCCGTTTCCTTGAGCTTTCTCTTTCTTCTCTTTGGTGTGGAGATCTCTGCCGTCAATGTTTACGCGTTGGTACGTCACCTCATCACACAGCCACGAGAATGCAAATGCTCACGAGACAGACTCGAAAAGCTGTGCTCCAGGCTTTCCCCATCGCCCGCTCTCGAGCCTCTTACGGTCGTCATTATTGGGATCCTCAACGGCGTTACGCCCATTCTGACCGACTCGATCCTCCTCTTGCACATAATCGTCGACAGAATCGAGCATGCAAAGTCGCGCCTGCGTCTCATCATGACCATGGCCGTGCCAGTCATTCTCAAATTTGGGCGCCTCGCAAACACCGCGATCTACATCGCAGCCTGCGCCGATTTCGTCCTGAGCTCGGTTACGTCCGGCGATGGCAGCCCAGACATGGACATCTTGAATGCAGCACAAGCACGAAGCATGGCGATTGCCGCCACTCTACAAATGTTTGACAACATGTCAGTCAATGCTACCCACCAACGGATGACGTCCCTTCAACACATTAACAATGACTTGCCATACACACAGGTACCACCTTGCTCTGTACTATCTCAACGCGTTCGAACAGCGGCACAAGGCCCTGCTCGGTATTGCCCGATGTACGTCCCCCCCCGCCCACAACCCACACACGCTCGAGCCGCCCATCTAATCGACGGGTATACCCACAGCAGCGACCTCGACGACGCCCTCGGGCCTCAGCGCGCTCCTCCTCGCCTCAGCCGGGAACTTCCTCCTTCCGATCCTCCTCAGCGCCGCGCAGCTCGCCGCATCCCGCCGCTGGCCAGACTCAAACATCCCACAGGACATCGAGCGTATCAAGGTCATCGTGAACGTCGCGGGCGCCGCGGCGACGTCGATCGTGGCGGCGCTGAAGCGCTGGCGTCTGGAGCGTGTGCTGGCGGTCGCAGGGGAAATGGTAGAGGTAGAAGCTGGCGCTTCTGCGCAGCGGTCCAGGCGCGACGTCGAGGCGAGCGAGACGACCAAGCTGCTCGCTGGCCAGCAGCAGCCGTACTATTCCAAGTCCAAGTCGCCTGCTGCTGCGCCGCCTCTGGCGCACGTGACCTTTGACCCTGAGCTCATCGACTTCAACATGAAGGACGACCAGGCAGAGATGGCTTTTGCACTGCCTGTGTCGTAGAGCCTTTCTTTTCTCCGCGCAGATTTGTTGTGTACGGAGTGCAGGGCGAGACGAGATAAGATCGAGTCGAACGACTCGGATATAGTATACCCTTCTTAGAGCAATGCAGATCTATCTATGTAGCCATGTCTTTTTCTGACTTTGCCTAAGCTGTTATGGTATCCTCCCTTCCTTTCGGAATTGGGAGCATTTCGTACTCTGTTCAATATATACCGTAGTCGAAGCGATCTCGTGGTAACAGAAAACTACCTCGGTGGCTTAGTGGCAACTCTAGCTCCAAAGCCTTTTTCCTGCTCACCTGGTTCTCGTCGTTACGCAATTATCGTTTTCCATCTCTGTTTCTGCCTGCTTCATCTATTCCTGTTGGCATTCAGTACTAGATGGCAGATCCCAAGTTTCTGAGCAGCCCAATGCCAGTGAATTCAATTTGTCACAGGCGACAGCCAGGATCGAAGCAAGTTTTTTTTCCCGCGACCTGATGGTATTTATTGGATGTATTGTATTGTAGAGTCAGGTTTTTTGGCTCGACACCGTATTCATTAGGTTTAAAATATAAAATAATACTGCTGATGAGAGGGATTAACTGTCATGATTGGACTTTGGATATAAATGGCGCCGAAAACGAAGTTGAAATGGAAAAAGCGATCATGGTTACGTATGCCCTGTTGCATTAATAAAGGTATTATAAGCAGGACAAAGCTTCTGCCAAGCATCTGCGACATTCATGGGTCAATGGTTGGGCTGTTCTCACGCTCAGAGCAGAGCAGAGCAGAGCACGTACCATTCGCAGGATCCAGCGACGACACGTCGGGGACATCCTCGGCAAAGACGGCGGCAAAGCCACTATGTATATGAACCTCAGTATGAACGATACATGAGAGGATGGAAGGAGGGATACGGACGCGTTCATGTGCCAGTCGATGTGGCAGTGGAAGAACCAGGGACCAGGATTGTCTGTGTAGAACCGGATTGTGACGTTATCACCGGCAAGGCCAATGCTCACAACATCCCGGAGAACAGGGTCGACAAAGTTGTACGACGAGTTACCCGCGCTGCGGACAACATAAAACGCGTGTCCGTGCAAATGAACGGGGTGCTATTTATGACGGCGACGCAATTCAGAACGACAGTGTCTGGATTCTCGAAACACGATGGATACTCACAGGTCCGCCAATGGCACCGCCGGGAATGGTGAGTTCAACACTCTTATTTGGCTGGAGACCGTAGATACTGCCTGAGGGAAGTAGGTCCGATGCGCTCTTTGCACCGCTCATTATTTGAAGTAAGACAGGAACAGTGGGAGGAACAAAGTTAACGCCATTGACGAGGAAAGCGCTGTTGTTAGAGTTCTGTGATTTGTTTTTGCATAAATAAGTAGATGATGATCAGTAGCAGGCAGTACTTACAGGTACGACTTGCAAGTTAATATTGATGTCAGCGCCGCCTGGAACAGGTTTGCCGGGCTGGATCATAAAACGTTAAAGATCACGACAAACAATAACTCTAGGACACAATCTTACCACAGGAGAGGGAGTGAGTGGCTGGATATAAAAAGTTCAAACGTCGTTAATAGGGAGAGAGATAAATAGTGCTTACGTGAAGATTGGTTTCAACAAGTGGCAGGTTGCGCGGAGGGATGTTCTTCGTAGGATCCGCCGTGGGATTCGCGTCGGGTGCACCCGCATAGCGGAAAATTGCCAAGTTATTGAAGTCGCTGAAATTGAAAGTCCGGATAGAGTTTTGTGGGAGAGCACGGAGCCCTGTCAGCATTATGTCAGATTTAAAAGAAACACAGGAGTAGACAGAACACATACAATAGTTGTCAACAGGTTGGTTAGTATTGATCTACGGACAAGTGAGGCACATCCTTATGTGTGAGTAAAGACGAAACTATCGTACAACAAGGGAGTAGCGTTGACCTGCTCTGATATGAGTGACCGCAACAGAGCAAACTATTGAATGGGCGCGTACCGGCGAAGATCTCGAGTGAATCAACGAGCAATGGCTGAACGTTAGTCCCATCAACTTCAATCACAGTCATTTGGTGGCTGTCGATGGAAAAGATGAAGCTAGGATCGCATGAGATTGACACCAAGCGGAACCGGTATCTGATGTAACAATACGTGTCAAATTTGTCACTCCATAGACGAGATGTTACACACACCGTTTGTTTTGTTCAACATTCACAACAGCGAGGGGAACGTTGGAAGGACCACCAGGGAAGCGGCCTTGGCCGTTGATTAAAGTTGTGTTGAAAGCACTAAAAGACCATTAGTATCAAGGCTATGAAGAGGCCGTTGAACTCACGGGATCGCGGGAGAATTCGTCGAAAGATAGTGGTACCAATCCGCAAGTGTGATAATGGTATTCTCTAGAGGAGTGTCTCAGCTACGTAAACAGTAGTACAAGGAGGTCTCTTACCATTGTCGATGTCATATAAGCTCTGCTGAGGATCGTTCGGGTCATAAACAATAAAGGGTCCACGCAAGCCATCACAGTATTGGTTCTGGAAATGACTGTGATACCAAAAGGTGCCCTGGAATAGTGCGGGGATGAGTTTGCTGACAACATCGCGAGACGAACATGAAGCATTACCGCTTGGCCGAATGAATCAAACTCGTACAAGAAACTCTCCCCCGGTACGAGGGGGCACTGAGTAACAAAGGCAGGGCCGTCGACGAAATTTGTGTGATTTTGGAAGAGGCCGTGCCAATGCTGTAGAGAAGGTTTGTCTCGTTGCTTGCATGAGATCAAAAAAAGGAGATCTCACGATAGAAGTGCCCAAGTCCATAGATGGATCCGTCAGTTGGTCAATGACATTGATCGAGAACTTGGCACCCTGTGAAGTGTGGATGAGGGTCTGGGTACTAGGGATCTTTGGGCGAACATACCTTCGTCCCTTTAATCAGCGGACCAGGGAAAGTGCCCCCAGCAAGAGTGGCGCTGCAGGTGATTGCGCTGGATTAGACATCGTGTTCAACAAGGAGCACGGACACTCACGATCGAGAGAATCCATCAGGAGCGACGTTCACATTGACAATGGGGAGAGTGGCATCATTCGGGCCGATGATAGCAGCGGCAATGCTCCCGGTAATAATAGCTAGAAGCAAGGCAAGAGAGCGGAGCTGCGACATCGCGAACCGAACTGACGAAAGGCGTGAAACAAGGAGATGTCAAGAAACTTTGGGTAGAGAACCACCGAGGTGAGGTATTATATACCACCGACATCAGCGGTATCGAACGGACAATTACCCTCTCTGTTCGTAGAATCAGGGGTTGTAAGCACAGGATGAATTCACTAGACAAATTAGACTGTGCCACCGCCGATCTGGCGTGACCGCGACAAGTCTGGAATTTGGCGGGCAAAGGGACTAGGCGCTAATGTGATGGACGGGGTCCCCCGACCACATCGCCGATGATGAAGGAGGTTGATAGCCGCATCGAGAACGGAGAGCGTTCACATCATACCCAGGAAAGCAGCCCTACATCCATCAACATCGATGAAATCAGTAAGGGGCGCCTCCGAGCTTAAGAGAAGGCGTACAGCAGATGAACGAACAGAGAAGGACAATATGATGACAGAACCCAGAAATTCAAATACACATCCATCCTATGAAGGAATAGGGATGCTGAGAAGAGCTCTCTGACGAGTTGAAAATGCTTGTCCGCCGGAAGCGTCGCAATAATCGCAATCGCGGAAACGGTCAAAGCCGTGAAGATCGGCTGAGCCATCCGAACTGATGTGTCAGCAACGCGCGCCTCTCTCACTCGTCACTCCGAGCCTAGCCAGCCAAGGCCGTACGGCCGGAGATTACAAAATTCTCGGTTTTTCGTTTGAACCCCTTCTCTAATTTTATCTCGGCAACCTCGCGCTTCAGTCCTGAATGTCAAACTAACCTTGACGATGGATTGTACTCTACAGTATTACACCACACAAGGGATGGCACCGCGTCATCTACATGCCGAATAAGTTCATTTGTCGTGTGGTACACCCAAACGGTATGGTATCGTGAGTCCGAGAAGAACATCGGGGAAACGAGACAGGAATGGAGATGGGTGGTGGCGCGCATCGGGCCCAATAATTTGTGAGCTTGTAACCTAGACTTGACTTGAAACTAAGGCAAATGTGATACCGGGCGACTTTGACAGGTATGCGAGACGACTTAATACGGTCACGGTACGCAAGGGTGCAAATGCGAATGGGAACCATGAGGTTGTTGTTCTCGCAGTCTCATTAAATACATTAAGACGAGTGAAACATAGGACAGCCTACTACAGAAAGTTTCACGTTTCACGTGCTGTAGGTACAGCCATAATATGACGAGCGGAAATGAATCGGCCAGTTCTTGAAGGGTGGACATAATACCCGTACCCAAATAGGATGGTAGGATGGCACAAGGACCAACGCATGATGGTGGACAATAAGGGAGAGGTGTTCCCAGCAGCAGACGTGGGGCAAGTATGCGTGGAACGTTCATCATGGCAGCGTGCAAGTGAGAAGAAAAGTGCCCTAGAGGGTATACGTACCAACACAACACAAATAGCAAGACATAAGGGTTGCAGGTTCGCAAGAAAAGATCGAGGGCCTATGGTAGAGTGGAAATCCGGGGGTACAAAGGCAGAGAATTGTAGACAGTGGAACACCGGCCAGCTTGATGGCGCAGGGTGGATTGGAGGGCACAGGGTCGTGAGTGATGGGGCGATGGATCGGGTTGCATGAAGGGGGAATGTGGGAAGAGAACGGGTGTAGACTGAAAAAGTGAGAAGGGCCAAGTGTCTGCCTGCGAACGGGGAGGCATCGCGCATGGCATGAAGAGAGGAAGGGAAGGGGAATAGCTAGTTAGTCATCTTCATTGTCTGAGCCCAACTCCACTGCACGTGCGTGCATAACTTGCTGAGGAACACTATTACTTGACTTGATTGATTCGATTCGATTCGTCCCTTTGGACGACCAAGCAACGACCCTACCTGATCCACTCACGCCGTTGGCCGTTGAGATCCGGGGCCCGGCTGGGTCGTTACAGGCGCACTGACCGCACACCACACCACAACACCACGGCATCCGCTTTGCCAGAACAGAAATACCGATACCATTACGTATACTAAATCACCCCCAGAGAAGAGGGAAAATGGGATCAGAGATGGAATTGAGATTCGGATGCCCTATAACAGTGCGCCTTGATGGATGGAGAGTCGTCGCATCAAACCGCGGGAGGATCAGAAAGGATAGATGAGAGACTGCAGATCGTCCATGGATGCGATCATTGAGGAGAATCGGAGAGAATGCAACGACAAGGCGGCGTTGATCAAAAGTCATCAACAATATTAGTCCCCATGGGGCCCGTACGCGTAAGCGTTGAACATACCGACGCGTATACTTCTAGAATTCATTTGCTCGTCTAGCTGAGGTCACAATATACCCGGCCCTATTGAGTTCGTGACCTGCTCTGTAGGATATAATGTCAGAGAAACAAACGTTTCTCTCATTATGCATTCGTGCGGAAGGAAGATAGTCCGTGTGAGGTGTATACACACAAGTAACAGTCCGGTTAGAGTTAGAGAGGTGTGTACAAAGGTAATAGTGTGGGGGTATCGACAGTTCTTCAAGCACCAAATTCTTAAAAAGTGTCCGTAAATAATTGCGAGGGTTAGTAGCCGCCTTTTCCGGAGCCACCGTTTCCAGATGTGCCATTTGCGGAGCCACCGCTTCCGTAGTGCACGAATTGATTGTATTTCGGACAAAGGTCATCCCAAGCCTCTACAATAGGGAGATGGAATGCTGAGCAATGGAAAACGTAGGCGGACGACAACTTACTAGAAGTGACGTCCACGGTTGGCACGTCAGGAACATCTTCAGCAAAGACTACGGCGAAGCCACTAGAATGGTAGGTACATCATCAGCCCCGGGGTAACAATACGCTTACAGAGGAATTGACTCACGCATTCAAGTGCCAATCAATATGACAATGGAAGAACCAGGGACCAGGGTTGTCCGTGAAGAACCGGATTGTAACATTATCACCGGCATTGCCGATGCTCACAACATCTCGGATGACAGGGTTATCATAGTTGTAGGTTGAACTATTGGCGCTACGAACGACATGGAAGTTGTGCCCATGCAAATGAACAGGGTGCTATTCAACAGAAACCATCAGTATGGCAGAATTTTGACCAGTCCACGAATTCTTACGGGTCCTCCGAGTGCACCGCCAGGAATTGTGAGCTCGACACTCTGGTTCGGCTGGAGACCGTAAATGCTGCCTGCGGGAACAAGGTCCGATGCTTTCTTCGCACCACTCAAAATCTGGAGTAGAACAGGAACGGTGGGAGCCCTGAAGGGAGTGCCATTGACATCGAACAGGAATTCTGTGAGGTTCTGATATTGTGTGAGAGGTGATATATGAGAACTACTTGAGAAAGGTCCTCACAAGTACAACATTCAAGTTGATGTTGATGTCAGCACCACCAGGGAAGGGTTTGCCAGGCTATGTCACATAGTGTTAGTGATCGAGTCAAAGAAAATTGCTGCAATGATTCTTACCACAGGAGAAGAGGCAAGCGGCTAGGTGTAAAGCCTGTTAGCACCATAAACAGCTGTACTTATCGTAGACTTAGACTTACGTGGATAGCGGTCTCGACAAGGGGCAGCTGGCTCACAGGGACATTTACCGAAGGATCAGGTGATGGATCCGCATTTGGGGCTCCGTCGTAGCGGAGAATCGCGACGTCAGTACCACCAGTGAAATTGCCAGTCCCACCCGCAAAACGAGATAGAGCACGGATCCCTGTTCGCATTAAGTGAGACTATGAAGGCTCAGTTTGAAGAAACGCATACAGTAATTAGCAACCGGCTGATTGGCGTTAACCTGTGGAACAGTGAGCTACGGTCTCACGCAAGAACAAATCACCTTACAACAACAGAGTAGCGTTGACCTATGTTGACATGATTAATACAATAACTAAAATCGCTAGATCTCCACTTACCAGCAAAAATCTCGAGCGAATCAACGACCAGAGGCTGAACGTTGGTACCCTCAACCTCGATTATGGTCATTTGATGGCTATCAATGGAGAAGATGAAGCTGGGGTCGCAAGAAATAGACACTAAGCGGAATCGGTAACTGATGTTGCATGACAAGTCAAAATCTAGTAACAGGTTTAATTCTGCACATAATATACTGACCGTTTGTATGGTTGAACTTTGACGACAGCAAGGTCGGCAGCAGGGCCCCCAGGAAATCGGCCTTTGCCGTTGATTAGGGTCGAGTTGAAGGCACTGAGAAAGTCATCAGCATAGAGGCTGGGAAGTGTCACTAAAACATACGGGATTGCGGGAGCATTCGTTGAAAGATAATGGTACCAATCCCCGAGCGTGATCACCGTATCGTCTGCGGAAAGGTCACTCAGCCAAAAGAACATTCTCTCCTAATACATATCCCACCATTGTCAACGTCGTACAGATGCTTCTGAGGATCATTTGGGTCGTCTAGGATCAAGGCTCCACGCAAGCCATCACAGTACTGATTTTGGAAGTGACTGTGATACCAGAATGTTCCCTGGAATAACAACGATGTAAGCTGGTGGTAATCTTGTGATGTGAGCAGGATGCAATACCGCTTGATTCAAAGCCTGGAATTTGTACAGGAAGCTTTCATCGGGTACAAGAGGACACTGAGTGACGAAGGCGGGACCATCAACAAAGTTGGTTTTCTTTTGGAGGAGGCCATGCCAATGCTGGGAAGGGAATGTATCTTGATTCTGAGGTGGATTTCAACAAACAGAGAGCTTACGATAGAAGTCGCCAAGTCCAAGGAGTTGTTTGTAAGTTGATCCTTGACGTTGATTTCGAAAATATCATTCTAAGGAGCATCAGGAAAAAAGGCACGAACAGACCCTGGCTTAACACTGAATCTCACCATTTTACCGCGAATGATCGGCCCGGGAAATTGACCATATGCAAGGGTTGTGCTGGCATGGGACACATTGGAATAAGTGTTACTTCTAACAGAAGCGAGGAAAGACTCACAGGCGAGTGAATCCATCGGGGGCTATGACTTTGTTGGCGATCGGAAGGTCGGTCTTGGGGCCGATAGAAGCTAAAACGCCCCCAGAGAGTGCGGAGAGGAGAAAAAGAAAAGAACGAAGCTGCAACATTGGCACAGGTTAAGGAAAGGAACGGCAGCAGGCCTAGGGTTGGGACCCACGAGAGTGAGGCATTTTTATACAATATAGATACCAGAAGCGCTGAACCTTGGCAACTGTACCGAATAAATGGCCGGCGCGCCGCATTCAGACAGCGTAGGTGATGTACGGAACAGTAATCCCATATGGAATGGACGGGAAACCTGCTTCTCTGAGGGAGCGTTCCATCACTCGTTCAGATCTGCGGAAACCGAAAAAACGGAAATGTGTGTCCCTGTCAGTGGGGCCATGGGGGGATCCTACTGTGCGCAAACTTTGGCATTGCTTCTGCCACCATCAATTAGGTCCGTTTAGAAGCGCAGTGCAAACCAGAAGCCGGGAAGCAAACGACAAAGCTTGAATAGACGTGTGTGTCACCACTGGGTCCCCGATCAGGCTAGTCTCGGCTAGCAACAACACCTTTACCCTGATGGTGGTTGTCGGGAGACAAAAGTCGCCATTACGCGCGCCGCGGGTGACAAAGTTTGACGTCCTCTGACACCCGCCGTGCGTAGCCCCGGACCCTTCCGCCCGGCACCGGTGTTTGCCCGTGAGCAAGTGACGAAGGGCTCACAAAAGTGACCCCGGTAGGGCACCTCTCCCAGATTCAAGCCCTCAGGTATTCATTCTTCGCTCAGACTCGACAACATGCTCAACGGTGCTGGGGTGATACCGAATATTCAAGGCACCCTCATGACGGATGCAATTTCGTAATCGGCCAGGCCCTTGATCTCACACGTTTCCAAACACCTCATCCCTTGGCAGCCGTCCTCGTTCACGCGAAAAAGACACTATCATGACGGAAAGGGGTCCGCGCACGTCCATATATTTATCTTTGCTGTGCGGTTGGTGTCTGTTGGGCACGGTGCCCTCGCGCCCGCGCCCGCGCAAGTACGGGTATGTTGGTGAAGGCCCAGTTAGCCCAACTAGAAGTATATTCGAGTACGTCATTCACGACCTAATGATTAATGTTATTAATAGGAAGAGACCGAACGCCAAGATGTGCGTTTTGCGTTGGATCCGTATATGAATAGATGAATTTGATGGGATCCATGATTTCTGTCGTTGGTCTGCGTGCGCCCTCTAGCTACAGTAGTCACCCTGCCCTTCCCATGTGCATTCCAAATTTCATCCCTTGCCGCCCGTGCCTATTTTGCCGCTTTCAGCTAGACTCCCGGCCTTGAAGTCACTTAATTTCGACTCCCTGACGGCGCTCAGACCGAATTGGCCGCGCTGACGCCGACGCGGGATCAGACGTGCCTGGCACTTGTCACCACAGGGATAGCATGCGGGTGCTAAGGGTCCAATTTGGAGCGTTGCCTCTCCTGCCTTGTGCGGGATGTTCACGCGACCGTGTAATTCTGTTTACGCGTTCGAACCAGTAATCATTTTCCGTTCACTCACCATCGATGCCAGGCTACTCGTCTCGAAGTCACCCCCCAATTTCCACTGGCAGTCGCAATGGACGTCGACCCGAAGGACTTCTTTAATATTGTAGAGTCGGAGACGAGTACTGACGAGCAAAAACTCCACATCTCCGTCACTCGCCGTCACGGTATTTTTTTCTCGGGGACCGACTCGGGCTCGTTCCCATAACCGATGTCTCCCCATTCAGTTTTCGGCACTTCCAGCTGTTGTAGTGCGGCCCTTCAGTTTCATCTTCTAACGCCACCCATCAATGCACTCCCGATTTCTATTTCGAATCCAAGAAGTGACGACCAAGTTTTGGCATATTTCATATGTGACCTATCGCTTGAATATTAATATAAAATGCCTCATTACTGCACTCTTTGCTTGTTCTGCCACCTACATGGGTGGTCCTGTGGATAACACTCGTGATACCGATATCCAAATTTGGCAGTGCTTGGTTACCTGGGCACCACATACATGTCGTCGCTGGGGTTGGGCGCCTTGGAGGCATGACTCAGCACTCTAACGACTGTCCCACTTCCAGTCCGAGTCCCATGTCATGTCACGTTGGGCAATGTCTTGGAATACCAATCGTGCTTGCTACGAAACGACTGTTTGCGGCCTGTTCCTGATTTTTAATCCTTTTACTCGGCCGATGCTGTTGTTTGCTACGTTCTCACGACTTCCCCCTTCAATAAGATATTGAATATGGAGAAATGGACTCGGGAATATTCATCACATAAAGTTCATGAATGTATCGCTCTCTTCTATAATATGATCCAACTGGTAAGGAATTCTCTGCTGACGAAATGAGTAAGCTAAGTTGACCTCACCTCTTTAAGTCGTATCCTGACAACCAGTGCCTCATTAATGTCAACTTAATCGGTTATGTGGTTGCGTGATACATAAGCGTGGGGCGTTTGTGACCCTACATGGCGGGCTTTGAAGCCAGAGGTCGAGATGACATTACGACGCGCCCCGCATACATAGTATTTGCTTTTGCTAGCTGCAGCACCGCCTGGTATCACGTGGGGTACCCAGGTTACCGCGATGCGACAATTTGTATGAATAAATCGGCTCGGAAGCCTTCTACAATACAAATGGATTGGAAGTCGGGTTGGTTATAGGTGTTCCGAGTCGGCTGTTGTTTGTGTCGCTTGGAAGTCTAAAACACTGGCCGTGCATGCATATTAAAAAATGAAACTGTGGGAAGACGTTGCGTAATCAATAGTAAACTCAAACCTGCCGCATATTATATTAAGCTACAATAGGTGCCGATGTGCCTAGTGCGTCGCGCATGCAATACAATATTACAGGAATTCACCTAGGTGACCTTGTGAAGCGACATGCGTAATACTGTACTAAATTAAACCAAGCGATAATATCGTGAGTTATAATGAATGGAGCCTTGTACTGTAAGTTAGCGGCGTGATACCTTTCCCCATAGGTCTGACTCCGAAATCTACGGAAGAACAATGGCAAGCAGACTCACGCGCGCACAAGTCCGATGGGGACGTGTGATGTGTGAACAACGTGCCTAGGCCAAGAAGACACGTAGCCTTGGGCAAAATTCTCAAGGAAAGTCATAATGCGTCCATGAACTGGGTCGGTTCATAGCACCAAAAATGATAAGATCACTTAATCCCATAGTATATGAGACGATGCAGTACACGCCCAAACATGAAGTAAGTCATTGCTCACCCAGACCAAGGAGTAAGCGTAGCTTCATACGTTCCTGCTCCGTACCTCAGATGTAGCGTAGAACCTTAGGCCTACAACCGACGTGATGCGTGATGACGGTTCAGGGTCATCAAGTGTATTGCTCAGCAAAAAAGGGCATCCGAAGCCCCTCTATTCCCGAATTGTTCCTTGTTCCCTCGCTGGTCCTAGGACGTTTCACTACTGCCTCCGCGGCCATGATTTGTGTTAGAAGTGGGTTGAATGGTCTGTTTCTCATTAAATCTCGCTCACCCAAGAGAACGTGGCCACGGCAATCGCTATTCTCGACACTGGGGCTCAGTATTACGGCAATCCGCGGATCATGCCGCAAGTTCAAGGACCGCAAGTTCAAGGGAATCGCATAAAGGCCGGATTACGTGGAGAGGTCCGCGTGTTAGCGATTGCTGTAATAGGGCACTGTGATACCGTAACGGTGACCCTCGGACGAGGGCTGAGGGCGACGACTATGCGACATCCCTTGCCGGCCTTCTCCAACTCAATATTAGTACAGTGCATACGCCTTCCGCTGGCGCACTTACCATCACACCAACACACTCAACAAGTACGTTATTCTACCCCTGCCGAAACAACCCTCCTTGTTTGCCATACAAATCTCTCAACTACAGTAGTCTGTACACGAGCTTGGCAAACTCCGTGAGTGCCGGACATTGTTTACTGTGACCACGCGTTAGACACTAGCAGCCCAAGTGCGTGGTGGGAACGGTGACACGTGACGGAGCGACCGAGACAGCTAGGGGCGGACCTGTAGTGCAGCTGCCAAAGGACGTGCGAACGGAGACGCCTCCATCATGTACCATATAATATGGCCTTACCCGGTGCAGTCGAAAGATCGACAGGACTACGGTCCGAGTTGGTGTGTAGTGGGTAACGCAATTAGTGGACCTCTGCGGAGGTCTGCAGCCAGTCTTATTCCCAATCAAAGATAGCCGTTTTGCTGGCAGTGTGGCGAAAATGCGTCATAATAAGCGTGATGGCAGGTTTGGAAGGTACGGGCCTCCGGTTGTCGGTGGCAGTAAGCGGGGGATGGGACCGAACCGTTTAGACTCGGGGACTCATCCTCAGACTATGAGACATCCCTGTATGAATGAAGAGAGGCGTGCTCTTGTATCGCAAACGGTCTGGCAGGTGGTGGTGTTGTTATGGCAGTAAGGGGTGGGCAGTACCAGCACACAATGCAGGGGTACATGCGTCGCAGTTGGCACGGGCAGCCGCTAGTAAACTGGATTTCCTTCATCGTTGCGCCTCGGTTTGACCAGCATAAATTTGGCGCCTCCAATGTGGTTCGGAAGACCTCTGCCGCAGAATCTTGTATTGTTTGTTGGCAACAGCTCTCGACATACTAGAGTGAAAAGCTGAACGTCCTTTACAGTGTCATTAGTCATCAGGAGATTATCATCTTTTTTAGGTGAGTCAGCATTATTACCTATGCTCTGTAATCGCAACAACAAATCAAAACAGC
>QFEA01001945.1:0-16589 GCA_003315975.1 Lactifluus echinatus | reverse complement strand
GCCGCCGGCGTGCTCGCGCAGTAAGCGCCTCGACCTCTGCGTAGATGCACAACCGCCCCGTCGGTCACACACACCACGACGCCCGAAGCGGCCCTCCCGCGCACCGGGCTCGCGGCGCACCCGCACTCGCGCCTGCGCCGCATCGTCGTCGTCGTTGGGGCGCGTTCCTTGTCCAGCTTGGGCGGCCCGCCTGCTCGCGGCGCTCACCTGTGTTTTTTTCAGCATCAACGCGCCAGACCCGCGCATGCCTCGTCGAGCGCAACGCACTCCGTCCGTCCTTCTTCCGACGCACGACGCATGACGCACGATGCGCTCCTCGACTGTCCTGTCTGGCTGCAGATACCCGCGCTGGAAAACGCTCCTGCTTCGCGCATTGTCTCCCGCCGCTCGCTCGCGGCGGCGCCCTTTTTTCGACACGCACCCGTGCGCTTGGCGCGCTCTCTGCTCGCTCGATATTTTCTTCATAACCGGGCGTAGACAGGTTGTATCGATAGGCGTTCGACGCGCTCGACATCATCATCGACCGCACCACGACGGTGGTCAAAGTGTCCTGCTTGGTCCGCCCGTCTGCCTGCTTGCCTTCCCGCCCGCCTGCCGACCACGACTGCCTACGCATCCTGCCCTCCCTCTCTGCGCACCTCTGCCAAGCAAGCAACAACAGCGGCAGCAGGCCCGACGCAGGCCGCCCGCCCGCACGCGCTCTCCCTCTCCCTCTCACTTTTCCTCTCGTCCTCGTCCACGGACGACCGCACCGAACTTCAGCCCCTCCCTCTCCACCTAGCGCTCCTTCCTCCCTCCCTCCGCCCTCCGGTCGACGAAGACCGCGAACGACACTTTGGTCCAAAACCCCTGCCGGACGTGCGCCTCGATTGCGTGTGGGACGCGGGCGACGACCCCCGAGATAAGAGCGCCAAGCGCGCGGAGGTGGCCGTTTGGCCTGCGCACGACTGGTCGCACGTTGCGGCGCTCGAGGCGGCCCAGTGAGTGCGTCCTCGATGCGCTCAAGGCTGTCCACCGGTACCCACGGCGGCGGCGACGAGCATGGGCCGAACGACGCAAACACCGGTGGCAGCGGCGAACGCGCCCAGCTGGTCTCGCTCACGCTCGGCAGCGTCAACTTTGTGCGTGCGTGCGTGCGTGCGTGCGGGGCGAATGCGGTATGGGGCACGCTGTCGTGCGCGATGGCAAGGCGCGCCAGGCGAGGCCCCCGCGTGCTTGACGATCCTGGACCACCGCGTCGAGCTGCGTTGCGCGTGTGCACCGTCGCTGAGTGGGTGGTCGGCGGTCTGGACGAGTTCGCTGCCCGTTGTCGTGTTGGGACTCGGTCGCGGACCCCGGATAGCTGGGTGTATGTGCCGCGGGAGGTGGAGGACGAGGACGAGGGTGCGGGTGCGGGTGCGGGTGCGGACGCGGCGGAGTGACTGGCGCGTGCGCCGTCCCCTCATGTTTTTTGGCTGTTCGCCCTCGCTTGTGTTATGTGGTGCGCGCCGCACACCCCACAACTGCCTGACTTTGAGCGTTGAATCCTCATCCTCCACCGTGGTCCCTATCATTGCTCTCCAATCCACATTCCGTGCATGCGTATTTTCCGGCCCCAACCACGCTCCTCCTCCTCGCGGAGCGGATCTTTCCATGCATCTGTATGTATAACCTACCCTAGTGTACTACCTCATGCCCCCAGCCTCAGGAATGATTTCCCCCGCTCTAGGTGGCCTACATTCTTTGTAACGTGTAACGTACTGCTCACTCCCCTTGGTCGTTCGCACAGCTGTAGTAATATTAGTGTTAGTGCTTCTTGTCTGCTTAATGTATATCATATAAACCTCTTTGGCGCATGAAGCGTCGACAAGGGTCTCTGGGAAAAGAGAAAAGTCTCTTCCAAAACGACATCGTATAGAATACATTTCGAGCTGCGTTGTAGACTATCTGCGCGGTACGGCCGGCCTCGCTCTGACCTCTGACCACGACCGAGAACCACGAAATATCAGAGTGAGGCCCGTGGGAAAACGAATGTCGCACGTGCTGCACCTGCCCTCCCAATTGGGCTTTCGCTTTGACGGGGACGGGATTTCATTTACTGTACCTCGCCGCGCCGATGATACAATGTCTCGCATGGTTCAAACGCAGGACCGGCTAGATCCCTGCGCCTCGTCGCTTCTAGAGGGGCCCACACCTGCTCGACTCGGACTCGAGGGACGCACGCACCCGCGTTCCTTGGGCGAAACGGCGGCCGACTTTTACGACATGGATGGATCTCGGTTTTGCCGGGATACTGTACTTGTACTTATGTTTGTTGGTCAGATCCATCGGCGACGTGAGGGGTTGGGGCCTATAGTACGTGATACTGATACTGATACTGACACATACCATGTGCGATGCATGCATGCATGGGTTTGTTGGGTGCTGGAGCAGATATGCGCTATGTGCGCCTGCAGACGATGCCAGGGGTTGTGCCAGTAAAGGTTGCACACCGTGTCACTGGCATGGCATGGCATCCCGCATGCGCAATCATCTGTCGGCGGCGGCGCTGAGACACAACTCAGGGCAGGGGCGGTGCCTGCGACGCTGCAGGGCGGACCCCTGGACCTGCGGCCCGAGCACGTTTTGATGCAAGGCGGGCGACGTCGACGTCTGTTCGGTCTGCGCAACAGATGCCGACCAACTTGACGGACGGCGGACGGACGGTATAGTAGTACTCCGTCGCGTTGATTGCGCGCCCCTTAATTTGCTATTCCCACGCCCCTGCATTGCATTGCATAAGTTACTGCCCTGTTGAGTTGAGCGTCCTGACCGGGTGCGTTTGTGAGTCACCTTGATGGACGGCGTGCCACCAACCGCGGGGGCCGTAATCAGTTGGAATTATTGCATGATCAGTGGCGGTCAGGAGACAGAGAGCAGTTACGTTGAGGGTCTTTCTGCGCCACTCAGCCGCCTTCGTTGATTAAAAGTCGAATTTCACAAGTCTGAAACCCTCACGCATCTCCGAGTCCGCGTCGGAGGGCCAGAGCCCGCGAATGGTGTCATTCATGAGTTATTATTGCTGGTTGTCGAGGACTAATTTATCGTAGACGCCGCCTCCGAGCCAGAGCCAGTGCAGCGACTCTTTTTTTTGACAAATTGGACACGGATGACACTGTTGCGCAGACTGAAATGGTAAACACGGGCGTGGTAGGAATAACTGTAAAACGTTGATCCGGCTACCGCTTCCCAAACCTAGTAAAGACTGTAACGATTTCGAACGTTCCATATTTCGACGCATTATCGCGCGAGAAGCCTACCGAAACACAATAGGCCCATAGTCGACATCTTGAAAAAGGGGTGGCATCTCAGGGACACGCGGAGCGACGACTACATGCGGACGCAAAGTCGATCCAGATATTCGAAGTCGAAATATAGTTACAACGACAGTAGTAAGACTGATATGCTGAGGAAATCATCAATAAAAATACAAACCTCTTATCGGAACACTTACCTATCTACTTCTATATCTATATCCTGGAAAACCCCGCATACGTGTGTAAGGTTCAGATAACTGTCCTTTTGAAGTTAAAAATTCATTTCATTCTTAAGATCAAGATCGCATCTTATTCCTTTCGTAGCGGCGCTTTCGTAGCGGCGTGCTGGGTCTTACCTGAAGGGTACACAGGATTGCTGATATCCATTAGAACCCATAGTGTATACGCATCAACGAGATAGCTATCGTTGCCGCCTTCCGAAATTTCGGATGAGTTTATTTCGTTGCCAAAAACGTATTGCGGTGTGGGCAGCTGACTCGTTGACAAAACTCCACAGCAAGTAAAGCTATCCCGAGCCAATAGGGAGTCACTCAGTTGTAAAGATAGGACATCTGCTGATAATCCATGATCGGTCTCGTCGTGACATCCAGGAAGCGCCACCCTTCATGCCTACAGGGATGCCGAAGGTCAAGTCATATCTCCGGTCCAGAGTGTCCTTATTAGAGTCTTCGATCGCGCCCAATCGTCAATGGGGGTCAAGTTCAGTGCCCCTCTGCCAGCCAGTGAGAATCTCCGTGAACATTTCGAGAGTCAGGTCCCCGACGTGGAGTACCTATAGGCAACAACTTATTTCGCCGTCCATCATCAGGGGCTTTCCCCTCGTGAACTTACGCATCACATGGGTAGGGAACTCCCGGGATATCAGAAATCCAGGTGACGACTATCCAAAGTCCCCGCGCTCCTCTCCGAAGCGTGTCTCTGTCCACACATTTCGAGGTTCACGTGGGGTCAAGTCATAATCTATGTGGAAGAAGCCATGGCCTGCACACCGGGTACGGACCGTGGACAGGGCTCGCAACGACAATCGCGCTATCGCATGGAAGAAAGGGCTCAAGCCAAAAAAAAAAATGAGAGCTCGCATCCATGTGAAAGAAGACATCCGCCGCTGCCGTTATAGTTTTTTTTTCTTCCGCTGGACGGGATAGGAATTCGGTTTTCTTGCTAGAGAGGGCGTGCACGTGTGCGTTATCAGCCCAAGGAAACTCGAACTTGCCAGGGACAAGGGCGCCCATATCATTCCCCCATCCCACGCTGAAGGGTGCAGGTAGCTTGATCGCGGTTAAGAAGAGTGACTTTGAAGGGTGCGAGGACCGTATCTCCGAGAGATCTGCCAGATGAGATCGTCAATGTCAGCTCAGGCGATTTCAACCGACCGGCCTCCCCGACGAACCCAGACGAAGGCTTGTGAGAAGAAATGTAAAACAATATTGATAACGAAACATCTTCGCCCCCTTTTGTCCTCGTCTTTTAGAACGATTCGAATAGCTCGGTTCACCGACGACAATCAATCTGGGATTTACGAGAAGGCATGAGATACGTCTCACGATGTTCTAGGAGATGAAGAGCTTGTCACTTTACCTTTCAGGACTTCTACGGCTTCCCACTCAGGGACGACGAAGCATCTCGAACAGTTCACATGTTCCACAGTCGATCAGCCCGATCGTACACGCCGTTGTAATGCGCAGAGTTTACTGCGGCATGCTTCTGCGCAGAAAAAAAGGGAGCGGAAGAAGAGCTATTTTAGGTGCTGCGTGAACGTGTCATGTCTTGACTGAACTTGAGATACGATAATCCTCGAGCGCCAACTGCAACCTACAAATTTGATACAAAACGTCACGGATTAATATTTACGACGGGCGGGGGCCAGACTTTGACAAATCCAGTCACGAGAGTCAGACAAACGAAGACAACAAAAGACACTCACTCTATGACTGCACACGGGTTGTTAGATGTCAGGATATCCCACGCCCTGGGCCGGCCACGCGCCAGTGTCCCGGATGACATCGTTCGATAACTCTCTGGTCATGAAACTTTGGAAGACAAGCGGATTCTGTTGTTTCACCCGACTCGTGTCAAAACGCTTTCCTAATCTCCCTCCCGTTACCTAAGGTTTTAATCACGGCCAAAATAAAAAAAAAAAAGGGGGGAGGGGAGGGCGAGGCTCCGCAGAAATGCCTGTCGTGTCGTGTCATTGGCACGGTGGTCGGGCGTCAATCAAAATTCCAACATTGTGATGAAGCAGAATTATACCGTGACGTGACATGGTGAGATGAACAATATGATCCGCACGTCTGGGGTGGTATGAGAATGTGTGTGGGAGAGGACGACGAGAAGGGGTGGGTTGTGATCGCCGAACGACCCTGGCGTTGCGCGTCTACTGTGGCATAGAACTGCTCTACGGAAGACAGACCAAAAGCAAAGGCGTTTGGAGTCGACATGGTTGTCGTCTGGTCTGTTTTTTTTTATCGATCACGAGGCTGTACCTGGCGGCTAGCGATATGACCTGGTTCGAAATTCGGCCATTCAAGCTGAGGGGTATAGCCCGACCATCAGGTATGACGTTAGTGCCATAGGTCACAAAAATAGTAGGGACTGAGCTGGGAAGAACGGGATTGGGAACGCAGGCAGGAGAAATGACCATGTCTAGAAGATCTCGTTATGCATCATCGCCTGCTGCCGCATTCTAGATCAGTTTAACTTTGTAGTCGTCTAGAAAAAACCCAAAGAATCTTCATTCAGTAATGCCTGCACTTCGGATTAGAATTCTGAATGAAGGGTTACGGTGTGGAGTGGAGAGAACCCCATGCCCGGTCCCGGTCCCGGTCCTACGCACGGCCCGCCTGAGGAATCACGACCACGCCATGCCACGGCTATACCCGAACCCCGCTCACCCGCTCACTTGTGGGCGTTCAATAGATTATAGTGCCAAAAAAAAATACAAGCAAAGCATACAAGCAACGTAGGGAGACGACAAGATACAACCCCTCCACCTGGGTGGTTCATCGAATGCTGAACTTATCGAATACGCTCTCTTTCCTCCCTTCCTCTTCCCGACGCCCCCAGACCTTCCACATCTTCATCGCCTCCTCGCGATAGCATATCGTGAACACCATGGTTCCATCAGGGCCGAGACAACTCTGGCTGACGGTGCCCGTGTGCGCAGCGACGCTGACGAGACGACGGCAAGAGGGGAACGCGTGCACGCTGATCGAGTTGGTGTATGGAGATACAGTGGGTTCGGGCACATCTGGCAAACGGTCTCGGGCTGGCCATGCAAAGCCGTGTGTGCTAAGCAGCTCTCTTGAATGCAGTGACCACTGTAAGGAATACACGCTACTGTGCGTCGTAATCGTCTCGACCGGCGCCGGAGACAGTGTGTTGGCAAGTGAGGAGGTGCTCCAGATGTGGATACGCCCGTCTGGGTATGTGCCACCTGTGGCTAACAGATCGGGTTTCCACGGACACCATGCCACGGCCTGTTTTCCACGGTAAGAGTAGAATAGGTAGTCTGTTAGCTTAGACCGCACTTAGAACGGTTAAACATGACCCACCTTGACCGGACTGTCATGCTTCATCTTACCCACCCGAGCCGACATGTTCCGAGCATCCCATAAGTGGACGGTGCCGTGGCAGTCCGCACTTGCCAGGAAGCGTTCATCATGGCTCCATTGCATGCCGTAAATCTCCCCTCTGTGCCCACGGAACTTGTGAGCCTCATCTGGCGCACGAACGTCCAGAACTGCGAGCCGTCCATCCGCCTTGCCAGCGGCGAAAACACGCGAGCACTGCCGCCAAGCGAGTGTGCTGACGGTCATCCAGTCTGTGTTGGGCCACGAGCGCACGCGACGGCGCGAGGCTGCGTCCCACACCTGCACACAGCCAGTTGTTGTTCCGAGAGCCGCATAGAGTCCCCTGGGAGCAAAAAAAAGCGCACGGATGCGGCCTAGGCTTGGGCGCGGCAGGTTGCAGAGATGTGCGATCTGTCGCGTGTCTAGGTCTTGGTAGTACACGTCATGTCCGCATGCGACGGCGATCACATTGGTCGAGGACCAGGAGAGTGGATGGGCCCAAGGATCTTGGGGAATTCCAGGACCATCAAGCGCAAGGATGAACTGTCTCCGTTTGCCGAGATGTGCCGCTGCTGAAGTATGATGAACGGTTGGTTGAGAGTAGAAGAGCTGGGCGGCGCTGCGGCGCAGGGAGGTGAGCATCTTGCTATCGGGAGTGGAATTGGTCGTGTCAGTGAACTGCAGGAGCCGGTCATCAGTGAGGCCAAAAATTTTTGCCATTCTGTTTGTGCGTGGGGTCGTGTTCATGGGAAAGAGGGTTTCCGGACGTGTGGCAATGAAGCGGTCTGCCTGAGGAAAGGAAACATGAGTCCCAAACAGGTCGCAAGAACGATCGATATTTTGTTGAACAGACGACGTGATGCAGCAAAAAAAATTGTGAACAGCGGCGCAGAAGCAGGTTGCAAAAGACGTGTTCGTACAGCAATCGGAGTGTACATGAGATTCAGAAACCCAGAAGAATAGAAACACATCACTCACCCTTGGTTCGGCATTAATATCAGCATATTCGTGTCTCTGTTCCGCGTCTGCAGGGACGTGAATTGAGCCGATAGCTTCGGAAATTCGTTGCCTCTTTGCAGAGAACTCGTTGGTGATCGATATTCGGGAACGACGCTTGCGCAATGGCGTTTCGAGCTTGCAGCCCCGAAGAGAGGGAGGGGTCAGACTAGAGTGAAGGTGAGTTGTAATAATGGATAGCTTGGCAAGTACATAAGTGCATACTCTGTCATACGAATTATTTACCACAACCACAACGTCCAGGTGAAGGTGCCGTGCCAGGGCGAGAACTCGGTTAAGGCAAACCCCGTGACACACGTTTCGCCAATCACGTGTTTTCAACCTTGAGCTTAGCCATTTACTCGGTTTAGATTTCTCCAATGTATATTCGTTGGTCTAATCGTTACAAATTACACAACACTCGACATTTTTTTAACCATCTACGCTAACAGATTACAGCTCTGCGATATCAAGTCAGATTCGGGTCAGATGCGATCAAGGTGCGAATGCTTACTCTGCATGGCAGCAACGTCAGAACTCTGAATGTAATCCTCAAACTCAGTAAGCTTCTCCTGGAGCTCATCCAACGACACGAGTTCATCCTCTATGTATTCTTCGTATGAGACGAACGGTTCAAATTCTTTGCAGACAAAACAAAAGGACGGACCAACGACAAGGGTGATCTGCAGTTTGCGAATGCCATAACCGATGGGTACGAGCTTGCTGGCACCCCATACGAGACCTTCCATTTCAATGGAGCGCACAGAGTCCTCCAGTGCTTTCATATCTGTCTCGTCATCCCACGGCTTGACCTCAAGCGTGACCACAGACTGATTGCAGAATAAAATTAATTAATGACAAACAGCAGGAGAAAGCACACTGACCTTGGCGATCGTCTTTGGCTTGTTTGCCTTCTTGGCGGCATACTCCGCGACACGCTCAGCCTTGATCCGTTCGGCCTCCGCGTCCTCCTCATCATCTGAACCGAAAAGATCTACTTCATCATCATCGTCATCATCGGCAGCAGCGGGGGCCGCGGCAGCCGGAGCGGATGCGGTGAGTGCCTCGCCAGCCTTGGAAGAGCCCGGAAGCGATCCGAACTCGCTCTCATACGATTGGATGTGCCTATACCAGCGCGCGGCATGAGGAGCAGTTGCCACGTCCGGAGTGCCCGAAAGCGCTTTGAAGACGTGAACGTCTGCCTGTGAAGGTGTGTACCTAATTTAATATAGATATTTTCAGTTATTTGCCGTTGCCGAAGCCAGATATAGGGCAGATGAGGGAAACGTCTCAAAATCTCAGAAGGCTATAGAAGTTGGTTCTCGGCACGCTTGAGCAGCGGTGTCTAGTCGCTTCTTGGAAACACGGACCATAGCGTTAAATTCATCACGGAAAAAACGGACGTGCCACTACCCATACAGAAATCCGATGCAGGGAACGATCACTTACCCCTCGACATAAGAGCGTGCAGTGAGATGTGCCTCGAGTTTGGAGAGATCAAAAGACATGGTAACTGTGTGTGCAGTGGAGTAGAAAGAGGGCAATCGATTCGATTTCTCGATTTCCCGAAAAAAAAAAGATAAGCGAGACCATGTGACCACTTTAGGGTGATATGTCGGGAAAAGGAAAGGAAAAAATAATGACGAAAATAATCACCGTGAGAATACGTTGACGGCGATCAAGAGATTTTGCGGCACGGCACGACTCATAAATTAACGGCTACGGCGACGCAATCGCCCGTTGATCGGTCTTCTTCAAATGTGGCTGATTTAAATTTCGCGATTACTGTACTGCAAAGTACACTTGCTGCACTTTACCGCATTGACACTCCTGAGCGCCTTGGCCAACAAGTTCAGGTCCTCGGCTTCTGTCACCACGACGACGGAGCGCCTTGACTATCGTACCGATTCGGCAAACACTCGGCTGTCGGGTCAACCTGGGTCTCGTCCCATCCCATGGGCCCCACGCCACGCATTCATATTCGTACACTCGCGACGAGACCCTCTGCGGGCAAGGCAACTTGTGTCTGTCGCATCATTTGACCAAAGTGGTCTAGTCTGGTCCGATGGGGCACTACGGTTCACCATGCTATTGCACCCACCTCGAGCGCCGGGCGCCCATCTCATATGCCAGACACGAGCAGTCCGCGAGCACAACGTATTGCACAACATCAGGTCGTCATGAATACACATGTGCTTGCCAAGGTACAAAGACGCCCAAAGTCGGGCGCTCACCCGCTAGATTGCAACTCCAAATTACCTCCCGTTCCTGATGATTCATCAGCAATTCATAATTCATAATTCCCTTTCCTTTACTCCCTTGCGACCTGGATTCTTTTTCTCATCAGATCCAGCGGCGAAACGGCTTGGCTTGTCATTATTACAAGTACCAGCAACGGAGCGCGCAACCTACATGCAAGGGCAAAGACCTGGGCCCGTCCTTGCCCAGCGATAATGGCGCACCCAAGCTATCCTCGCCAACGGCCGCCGGCGGGCGGTCATTGAAGCGTAAATGTGCGAAGTTCTGTTAGCACCAAGGTAACTTAGCCGCAGGACTTTTACGTCCTTTTGTGCATGCCGCTCTTATACTCAGTGCTCACGAGTCTAGCATGTCGTCCTAGATCGTGCCTGAGGCTATATCCCTGGCATGAGATCGGTTCGCTTCCGTTGTTTAGCTATGTAAAAACGAGACGAAAGGAACAACCACCACGAGTGTATGAGATAAGATGCGTTTCTTTTTGTTTTCAGAGCAGCGTGTAGATCACGGCTAATCCCTCGTGCTTCATGCCTCGCCATTTCCACCCTATCTTGACATTTCTAGAATCCTAGCATCCATTGCGAGCACCAGTTCGGAGACGCAGAGAGCCTGTTCT
Source organism: Lactifluus echinatus (assembly GCA_003315975.1). Classification (NCBI taxonomy): domain Eukaryota; kingdom Fungi; phylum Basidiomycota; class Agaricomycetes; order Russulales; family Russulaceae; genus Lactifluus; species Lactifluus echinatus. The sequence goes on along the minus strand of QFEA01001945.1, from coordinate 5,856 downwards.
GGGTCATCGAACGACATGGAAGTTGTGGTCTGAGGGCAAAGTAAAGTCCGATAGGCACCCTCAGGACGCGATGTTTGGCCACGTCACGTGTCGCTAACTTTATGTCTTGGCATTTGGAATTTGGTGTTCCACGCATAGTTTCCATCTCCTTCAAGGGCGTCTCTACGCGCCCTCCGGTTGGCCTCTCTAACGCTAAGTGTTCCCACCTGACGGGTGTCATAGCAAATTACAAACCATGTATCCAATACGGAGAAACGTCACGCCGCGAAGAACGAGTCTTGGCAGTGTTCCGTTTGTCTTTTGATCGCCATGGACCCGACACAGCCCTTCTCTATAGCTTGCGAAAAAGATTTGTCAAAGGGCATGGCGGCGCCTGGATATCCCTGTCACAGTAGTCGCCAGCCTGGCGCCCATTTCTCGGCAAGTCATTGTGCCAAATAGACGTCCATCTTTCAGGGATAGGGTTGGAGAGGTAATGATACTGAAGGCAACTGTTTTTCGTTGCACACACGCCTGATAGCCGTCTATCTATATGGCGTCTGTTTTGTTCCGTTGCCTGTGCCATGCATCGGCATCGGAAGGCCTGGTTATCCGGGGAGGGTTTATCGATGGAGAACCAGCGGCATCTGCGATGGGCGAGCCTTCGTCTGCCGCAGGCAAGTAAGGTAAAGAAAAAAACAGGGGGGGGGTGCATTTGTGTGAGGAGAAAGCAGCGTGTGTGTATGGGTGTGGTACGTGTGTATGCTCATTTCCGTCTTGCTTCCCCTCATTTCCGCTTTTCCTAACTGTTCCTCTTTCCCCAACTCCACCTCCCCCATCTTCACGGCTCCCCCCCCCCTCTCACCGATCCGCTCCCTAATCTCCCGATGGTCAGTCCGATCCCGAGTAGTGGAGAAAAGGGGGTGGGGTGTGAGAGTGTCGGAGACGGGGTGTCCACGCGGGCATCCGAGACCGCGACGTGCGCCGTGGGCTCGGTCACGCAAAAGTCAGGCGTATAATTGGCACGAAGCAACAACGCACACGTTGTGACGGGACACACGTACATATCACAAGACATCCATCAATACCATGACTGCGGCGCATGGCCGGATTGAGGGCAGAAGAGTTGGCCGCGACCGCGGTCCGATGTGAGGAGACCACAAAAGGTATCACTTCGTTGATCACCGCACAAGGCAAGGCACAGGGTGAGAAGGTAAGTCTCCTACTGTATCGCTCCTACTACTGTTGTACACCACGTGCATTCTCTGCGGTGTTCTTGATTGGGATGGCATTTTGCTCCTGATCCGCGCGATGAAGCCGCGTGGATGTGAGGAGGACGAGGGGAGGAGGAAGGGGCCTTTCCCTTTTGTTCTATCCGTGACGCACACAACCTGACCAATCGAACGACCACAGAGAAGCGAAGATGGGAAGGTGGGCCCCTCGTTCTCCGAATCCTATGTACGCCACGCACGGAGAGGCCAACGAGTTACCAAGGACATGCGTGTTTGTGCATCCCTTCGAAAGCTTGGTCATCCGGCGAACTCGGCACCCTCGCCGAGCTATTTGCCGGAATGCAGTCAAAAATGACAATACCAGGAGGGGGATCGAGGGCGCAGAGCTAGCGGAACTCGACGGCGGCTGCTCTAGACCTAACTGAATATGGGCTGTCGTACCCGTATTGTAAGTTGCAGCCTGCATGTCGCAATCCATAGGTATGTAATCCTTATGCCAATTCCCTGGGTGTATGTCGGCGTAGCACAGCCCCAGCCTCAATCACAAGCGCAAGACGATTTTAGGGAGAACCGAGTATGTGTGTGATTGATCTTTCTCGTGTGGCGCCCGATGGCGTCGACAAATTGTCAACAGCCCCCACTCTACCCGATCGGATATGTTACGTGCCAAGAGCTAAGAGAGGCGCGAGCGTGGGTGAAAACTGCACTATTGGTCATGATGCATTTGCGATTGACCTATTCTGAGGAAGAGAGTGAAAGGTGGAGGTCGGGGTCGGGGTATGAAAGAGCGTGTGAGCTTCCCCAGAGTTCTCTCGCTAAGTTACCGTCTGCGGTAGAATGTTTGTCTGTCTGTCCGACGTCTGGCCTGGAACCAGACCCTAGAACCTAGGAGCCGAAAGTGGAAAGCCCGATCTGGTTCCCACGTCCCTGGAAGTGGCCTGAAATCTGCCAACAATTTACTTCTTTCACGCGCGTAGTCTACCAAAATGGCCTGGTGCTTGTGACCGAAACCCGAGGGTGTGTGAAGGCGAGAACAAAGGGGTAAGCCAAAAGAAATAATAAAACAAACAAGAGAGAGATAAAACACGATCCTTCAGGGTCCTCGACTCGTCCCAGAAATCACTTTGTCGTGACGGCATCGCTTACGAACCATAGCGCAACTGATGCGGCTCCGAGATGCATGCATGTACCTATGCATGGTGTAGCAGCATGCAACGAAAGTTGGAGAAAGAGGCCGTGATGACGTCACGTTTTGTTTCCTCCCTGTTTCATCTCACCGCAGGGCGATGAGGGGTCGGGGATGGGTTAAAACAACCCCTGCCTCTGCCTGCCTGCTGGTGTGAGCTATGAAGACAGGACGGTGGAGTGGGATCAGATGGAAAGCGCGCGTTGTAATGATAACCAATCATAGCATTACATTAATAATAAGGGGAAAGGGGCGAGTGTAGTACTAGTAATACTGTAGACGATGAGATGAGGTGCATACATGATGGGATTGCAGGATGGGTGTTTATTGACCATGACAGGTTGTGGGCAGCGATCGAATCGAAGTCCTGTCCTATTTGTTTTTTCTTTTGTTTTTATTTTTATTTTTATTGATGGGTGTCGCGTGCCAAGTGCCAAGTTGTGCAAGTCACAGTGGTGACAATGAATTCACTCTATGAATTGGGCGTGTGATGGAGAGCGGCAGGCAGGCAGATCACTGTACGGGTGTTGTATGTGTGTGCCAATGTGCGAGATCCGAGTCTCCGCGGCTAGATAAGAAATACCTCTCTCTCTCACACGCACGCAAGCAAGCAAGCACGCACTAGGCGGGCACGCGGCGAGTAAATGCTTGCAGTCGTTGTAGTCGTAGCCGGGCTTGCGGGTCGAGGGCAAGCCGAACAAGCGTTGATTATGATATTTATGAGGGCAAATCACCAATGAAAGAGGCGCCTGTGCCAGTGCCAAGCCCTGGTGTTGGTCTGCGGTGTTGACAGATGCTGGGTCGCTGGCTCGACGGGGAAGGGGATACGCAGCCCTGAATTTATTGTTACGATCGGCCAATTCCGTCGGTAGGATGAAATCTACGATCACTCCTTTCCCACCCATCTCCCCAACTTCATCTCCATCTCCCATCGCCATCTCTTCTCTTCCGAGGTACCCCCTCCTTTCATTTCACTGCTTTCGCGTATACTTTTCCCCACTTCCTCGTCCTCTGCGCGCTTCTCTCCAATTCAAATCTGGGTGATGATGGCCGAGTCATTTTCACGTTATTATTTCCACCGTCCCCCACCTCCCCAAACTGCTTGCTCGTAAAAGGAATTTAATGTAAAAATATTATATTTTGTAAACGAGACCCCTGCGTCGGTGTAATAACGGCTTTCCTAGATCCCGCTTTCCATATTTGGTAAAATCAGATTGAGCAGACTTAACCCAAGATTACGCACGAGCCTCGTTTCCTCCGTTCCCTCCCTGGGCTGGCCTGGCTCTGATCTGATTATAGTTTTATTTTTATTTTTATTTCTTTTTGGCTTCATCGACACCGCCCGATCTCAGCAGGTCAGATTAACACCGTGGCCGTTGCCAAATGGGCCAGGGTTATTCAACCTTCTTGTCCAATCTCATCTCGCTCGTGTTCTCTTCTGGTCTGTTTGCCCCTGTCCTGTCCTGTCCCGTCTTGTCCCGTTCTCTTTCTCTGACCGTGACCGTGGGCCGTGTCTTGTCATGTCATGTCCTGATGAGTCGTCTATTCGGTGCTGCGCCGCGCTGTGCTGTCCAGTTCAGTTCCAGTTCAGTTCAGTTCCCTTACCAAGTCAAGTGATATCCTCGTCGGCGTCCCGAAGCCAGCCGTACGCCCACCCAGATTCACGATCTGTTGGGCAATAACCCGAGTCCGGTCCTCCGTCGAGTCCGGGGCTAAACGCTACGTCGTCATATTCTAACTAACCATACAACGTCACACCACCGGCTGGTCGGAGTCGCCTCTCCAAGTTTTCGTTCAAGACGCCGCTTCATCGAAATGAACGTCCCCTCCATGAACACATATTTTATAGATTCTCATCTCCTCTTCTCCCCATCTCCCTCCTCTTCTCAAATATGATCTCCTCTCTCCTCTTCCTCCAGGACGCAATGGAGGACTGTCTCATCTACACCCTCGACGACGACCCTCCATCCTCCCCTCCACGCTCCCTGCTCCCTCTCATGCTTACCTGTCGTCGCTTCCACGACCTCCTCCACCCGAGTCATAACCCTCGTCTCTACCACCGCATCTTCTCTCGCAAGTTTGATATCGCCGCCATCACTCGTCGGTTCCCATCTTCCTCCACCATAACCTTTCTCTTCCCCGAGCTGAAGAGGCGGTTCCGGGCATTGCGTTGTATCAAACTTGGCAACATTCACCATCCCGACCTGCAGGATGCTCTCCTTATAGCGTACATCATGGTCCTCGAGAACGATGTCCTCAATCACCGCCAACTTCTCGACGCTTCCCTCCCCGCGCTTCTCGACAAGTACATTACGGAACGTTTGTATCAAGGCCACAACGTCTGGCCCATTGAGGATGTTTCCAATACCCTCGCCGTTGCGCTGTTCTGGCACGTGGGTTCACAAGGTGCGTGGGCGATCGTACTCCAGCCTCCCCCCCTTCCCTTCAGCGAAGCCGAGACTCTTTATCCGTCAGACGCCCTCAACGGAGAATCATTTGAAAGCCGCACCAGGGTAATGGATATTCTTATGCCGCTCACGTTCGCCTGGTTCCGGGTGCGCCCGTTCCTTTCATCTTCACACACCTCCTTCCGACAGATCGTCCCCACTGCAGTATTCATTCGCCGAGCAGGGCTTTGATCCATACACTCTCATCAACGGAAGCGACTCGTCATCGCGCGTATCTCCACACACCCGCTCCCCTGTACCGCCCGCACCTGTAATTGTCCCGATCGACTATTTGGGCCACGCATTTCACCTCCGTCTTCCCGCGATCGCGCTGAGTGCCTCGCTCGCGTATTTTGCACGCCTTAACGCGTTCCCGCTTGCGACCCCTCCGTATTTGCCCCCTACGCGGGCACACAGCCCATTAGACGGCCCCACCGTCGAAGACATCGAGCACTACAACCGCGCCTTCTGCACTCTGACGGTACCACACGGTCCGGCCTCTCCGGGCAACCATCGCGCCGTCGCCAGTGGTCTCAACACACGCCACAATTGGGACTGGCTGCGCGCCATGGTTACAGACCTTGCTATTTCGGGATCACGTCCACGGTATATTCCTGGGATTCTCACTGGAAAGTGGAGAGGGACTGCACTGGTGCGTCTTCTGCATGTTCGGTGGTCCCGTTGAACTCTACTTTCCCCTTCCCCCTCCTTCCCCCAATTTTGTGAACCTTATGCGCCCTTTCGTAGGCACCATATGATCGTGAATTCTTACCTTTCATGACTGGAGACGCCGGACCTGCTGCTCTGCCAGGTCAGTCTCGCCTTCCATTCTCCTGCTGCCTGGAAGAGCACGTGCGGTACTCCGATCCGAAGTCGTGCCCATCTGGTGTTGAATTGGATGACTACTTCAACGTTCCGCTGTTTCCTCCGACGATATGGACGACGAAAGAGGTGCGAACTTGCTCAGATGGGTGGATGGCCCGCGCAGCGTGTGCACGCAACTGACATTGAT
>QFEA01001943.1:0-14709 GCA_003315975.1 Lactifluus echinatus | reverse complement strand
ACACCTTCCCCTTCACCATCACCGACACTGAAGAACCCCAGTCCTCAGCCCAAACCCATTCCTTGGCTCCTAGTGCTCACAGTCATAGAGCAAGATGGGAGCATAGTGGAGATCTCGACCAGGCCAGTGCACAGGCAAGTCAGGCTCATGAAACTGTGCAAAATAGTCTCTAGCTACTTAGAAGGAGGAATGGAGAACAATGCCCCAATTGTGGGGAACCTTTTGAACGACACGTTGGCCTAAGTTGCCCAAGGCAGGCAAGGTGTACTTATTGCCAATGTGGGAACCATCGGGGGGATTACTGCTGGAATCCCCATTATAACTGCTCATGCGATTATTGCCAGGTAGAAGAAGGTCATCGCTTCTATGGCAACCAATTCCGGGCCGTCCATGGGGATGGCCAATTCTTGCAAGATTACGACGATTTTAGAGGTGATCCTCATGACCCCTGCCCAGACATTGATTTTAACTGGGAAGCATGGGATTGACTGAGCGTGGTGGGACACACCCCTGAAGGGGGGGTGGTGTTACAGTTTGGAACACACTCAGTGCAGCGGTCAAACTGCTGTTTGACCTTGTTATGATTTGACTGATTGACCGGTTTGTGAGACTGATTTGATTACTTGACTGGATTAGAAGTTCTCGGAGCATGACACCTGGTTTGGGTCATGAAAAAGGACTTATTATTTTCTTGGAAATTTCTGCTGAAATTTCCTTTCATATTTTTTATACTATACTATTTTAGGCTAGTAAAATAGTATAGTTAGCACTCCCTATTGGGATGACTCTTGTATATAAAAGAAGCAAGCTGGTGACCCTAAGTCCCTAGCTTCGGCTTAAGCTTCCTGAATTCTAACTCCTAATCTGAACCCTCTTATTGACTAATAAGGAATCCCTTCCTTATTAAGTGACTTCCCTCTACCCCTTCAAGCTCTAACTTGGACTTGACTTAGTACTAAACCTTTGGGGTTTATCCTAGACTAAGTCTTGCGTCCACTCTACTAGAGAGCTCTCTAGAACCCGAACTAGCTTAAGTCGCTCTAGCCTTGTTCAGGCTATAGCTCACCCAAACCAAACTTAGTCTAGGACACATGACAGTCAAGTCACGTTACAGCTTGACTAAGCTGAACCCCGACTCTGAAGACACTTCATCAAAAAGGTCCTTAGGAACCTTTACACTAGTCCTAGCCCGTAGATGGCTGGGTCCATTATCCTGTTAGCCTTCCTTGTATAGTATTGGCATCGATCAGGATCCCAGCTTAAGGTGTACCAGTGGTTCATCAGCAATTTGGCAATTTAGTTTCCAGTTTTATTCAGTTTTTATGGTTTCCTAAGTTTCACAAAACCTGGGAACCAGGAAACCAGGAAACCACTAAGTCCTATGACAGGCTGCTACTACAGTGATTTACAGCACAAATCTGGGTAATTACAATAAAGTAATAAATTCATAGGTATGATGGTCAATAAAATGGTTAATGAAGAAATAATAAAAGCTATCTAGTGCCATGATAACTGAAATCATCAGGGATCCATGATAAACCATACACAGGCAGGAGGTGTGCACCTTAAGCAATTGTATCAATGTTGACAACTTCAACAGTTGGTTGCCCCTGCCTTAAAAATCTTGACAAAGTCAAAGAAAGCCATCTTGGACTCTTGAAGTAAATATAAAAATTTGCTTACAATACATGAATTTTACTATAACTCAGTATATGTAGCTACTAGACACATTTTAGTAGGTTTCTGTGGTTTCCATGGTTTCCATAGTTTCCATGGCACTTTAATTTGAGAGGTTTCCTGAAAATCAGACATGGGTTTCCAGGTTCTGAAGTTTCCTAGTTTTTTCCAGTTTTTTCTGGTTTTATTTGGTTTCTTGGGTTGAGCAACCACTGGAAACTAAAATGCTTAATTACTGATGTTATTGATGAGTTCTACTGCAAACTCTGTTTGTTTCACCAGAACCACTAGGCAATTCTGATCGGAGTCTTCAAATTCCGCTAGTGTAACACACTAGGCATGTTGTGATTGTGTTGGATGCTTTAGACTTCCTTCTTAAGTACTTCAGGCAATAGAACCAGACTAAACTGTGGTCTATTGCAAAGTATCGTAAAGAAATTGTCTGCCTCTCAACAATTGAGAGGCAGGCTTTTATATACATGGTACTATACTATAGTATCTAAATCAAGGCTTGCCGGACATGCCTCCATCCTCACATTAGTTGTGCTTGCACGATCATGCGTGTCATAACTTGGGTCGCCCTTGCGGACTATCCTTGATGCAGGACAACCAACATTGATTGGTTGTCTGTATGATCGGCATCATATGATTGCACGCCTTAATTAGCATGCACATGGTTGTGCATGTTTTATGAGAGTGATATGGTGTGCACACGCTTGCGCTCACCTGCTTGTGGAGTGATCAGTATGAACTGATTGCCCAAGTGGTTGAGATGGGACGCATGACTCAATAGGTCATACGCGTCCAAGGATAAATGAATAATGTGCACATGGTCATGTGTGCACTTATAATATAGGCTCATGCACGCGCTTGGTGCATGAGTCCATTGCAGGGGTCATATGGTGTGCACATGACTGTGCACGCCCCTTTTCTTTTGATTCAGTTATTGTGCACCCAACTGTGCCCGATTATCTGATATACCTGGCGTGCGCACGGGTGGGCATGCCAAGGCAGATACATAGTTAGCGTGCACCTGGCTGTGCACACTTTCCTAATGTGTCTGGCGTGTACTGGAATGTACACACCATCCTGGGATATGTGGCGTGAGCATGTAGCTCACGCCATTTCTGATGATAGTGGTATGCACAAGGTTGTGCACACACTGAGGTAAGTGGCGTGCACTCATGGGAGTGCACGCGTCCTGTTGTGGATAAGTGGTGTGCAATGCACACCTTTTTAAATTAATGGTAAGGTGGCTGGCCACCTTACAGCTAGATAGGCTGATCCACAGACTAAAGGTGGTAGCCTATTAACCGATCTTGGGTAGAGGTAGTATTTCTCGTCGGGGTCAGAAGGGAGGTTAAGGATTAAGGTTCCCAGGGTGATTCAATTCTTTGGATAAATCTGAGTACTTCGTTTAAGAGATGGATTTCTGTTTCCGCTGCCTGGATTTTAGCTTCTCTTTCAGTTATTTCTGGTGTGTCAGGGAAGGTCAAGAGGTGTTCTTGATTTCTTCGGATTTGTTCATGGAGATTAGTAATTCTTTGGAGGATGCAGAATTTGACTACTAGAGCTGTTAGTTGTTGGTCTACTCTTCTCCTAAGTTGGCTCATACACTGGGGTTTTCTGATCACAATTGGGATAGAAAGATCAGTACTAGATTCAGGTAGCAGACTTCTTTATGGATCTTGTCTAGTCGTTCAAAAATTCCACTAGTTATTGCTTTAGTGGGGGTGTCTTTGGTCAAGATCAATCCTAGGAGTTTGGTTTCTTGCCCTAAGATTTTGAGCCTTTTCCTGGTCAAGCTATAGATTTGATCCTTAGGAACAAGGGTCTGGGGCATGTAGTGGTTGTTAGCTTTGGCTTATGTTATGGTTCTCAAGGACTGTTGCATGAAGTGCAACTTTGAGAATTGGTAACTTGGCTAACTTGTTGCACAAGTCCAAAGTTAACTAGCCCTAAGCTAGTAGACTGAGTTTGAGTTCTAGAGAGCTCTCTAGAGGAGTGATGCAAGACTTAGTCAAGATAAAGTCAAAGACTTTATTACTAAGTCAAGTTTAAGTTCGACTTTGAGGGAGATGAGATCAAACACCTAATAAGGAAGGAGGGCTTCCTTATTAGAAAGGACAGGAGAGTAAAGGCAAGCTGAGATTCTATGAAGCTTAAGCCAAAGCTAGGGACTTAGGGTCCATAGCTGGCTTCTTTTATACATCTAAGTCCATCAGCAAAACCCCAAATTTCTTTCAAACCTTTTGGTACTTTTGAGTGTTTTTTGGCTGGTCAACAAGTAAAAAAGATCTAACAGGTCAAATAAGTTGTACAAGTAAAAAAGTACATATGATTTAGTTATAATTAAAAAAAAAAAATTTTAATAAAGTTGTGGCTGTGGTAGTACATCCATTTTAATCAATTAATTTTCCCCCAAATCTTTCATAACTGGCTTGTTATGTCTTTTGTGCTTGTCATAACTTGCAAGAGAAAAATTAAGTCCAACTTGTGAAAAAAAGGACATAGCTGGTCAGGTTGGCAACTTGCAAGCTTTTATAGCTTACACAAGCTTGCACAAGTATTGGCAAGTTCCAAAAAGAATTATCTATGAATACTGATGTCATCCCAATAGGGAGTACTAAAGACACTAATTTAAAGTCCCAAGACAGTATAGTAAGGAAAAAGTGAAGGGAAATTTCAGTGGAAATTTCCTAAGAAATAAAAGGCTCTTTTTTACAACCAAATCTGTCACGGGCGCATATGGTGTTTCAGGTTAGCAGCACTGATGGACACAGCCCTGGGTTGATTCGTAGCATGCTGAAGGAGATAGTGGTACACATTTCATAGTAGAGTAGCTGTTAGGACCGGCTACGTACTACTTTACTCCCTGTAGTCCTAGGACACTGCCTCTGATAGATGTGACTCATTACTAGTAGACATATACTAGGGTTTCTTAGTATAAGTAGAGGCACTACTAGTTGTACTTCCCTTAAGCTGAATCTCCTCTAAGACTCAGTGAATACACACTGCTTGCTCTCATCTTGTGTGCAAGCTCTATTCCTTCCAAGTGGGACTTGGAAGCGTTCTATTGATCTACCTTAGGGAGCACTCAGCTCAGGCTCTCACCCTAAATGGAGGGTTGGAGAGGACTTGTTCAGGCATAGTCAGGCGACTTAAGGATGAGTAACGCCTCAGTGTTTTATTGCTCAAGGCTTCAGGGAAGCCCCGTAACATCAGATTCAGCTTAGTTTCCTCTACAGCAGGGAACTAAGAACAACAAAGGACACCACGGCTCCACGGGAGTACATCAAAGAAAGCCCAAAAGAAGGGGCCCCCATCAATACAGTTGCATTCTACATTAACAAGGAAGACGTTCACCTCCCATTCTCTTGCTGGGCATTTCACGACAGCCACACCATCGCACTAGAGCCATCACACAAAGTACACCTATTGACATTCAAAAGACGAAAGTGGTATCAAATTCTCATTGACGACAAGAACCACAAGTGCTACATTGGCAGAGCATATCCAGAAATCGACGAGTATAATAAAGAAGGAACCTATAAAGCAGATGACACATACAGAGATTTCATTCCCATCTCCAGACTAATCACACCACCTCCTAAAGAAGACACTCCACTACTAGACACAACATCAGTGCATTCAGATGCAGAGACCACAGAATCATCAGAAGCCATTGAAGACACATCCACACGACCTATCGCCCATATCCCAGAAGAACTGAAAAGAATGTCGTCCACAACCACTGTCCCAACACAGGTCATGACTGCCCTGACCAGACCTCCTTCATCCGTCCCAGAAATGAGCTCCACCGCCCCGCAAAGGACATCCACCTTCACCAGTGGATACTTCAACACGCCAGCCAAGAACCTCAAAAAGGTCTTTGGAAGAAAAGATCCTAATCCAGATAACAACAGACCACAGCGACCCCACTTTCCCCCACCTTGAGGAGGAGGAGGCAGAGGTGGAGGAGGTGGTGGAAATGGAGGAAATGGTGGAGGAGGAGGACCTCCAAACAACCCAAATCCACAAAACCCAGCACTGAACATCGTCATTACAGGAGATGCAAAAATCATGGGAGCACTCCCAGCCATATTCGACGGAGACAGAGGACAAGCCAACGCATTCTTAGATGCACTCAAGGCCTATTTCTAAGTCAACATGGATGTAGGAGCACTACACTCCTACATCAAACGTATCGCCATCGCACTCACACTCATCCAAGGACCCAAAGTCAAAAATTGGGTCAGAACTATGGGAGAATGGGTCGACCTTCTCCATCCAGACATTGACAATGACAAAGACACCTGGAACCAGTTTATAGACGAGTTCCAACAGCAATCTGTGGACACTCAAAAGATCCCACACGCTAGAATGCATTTACAAGAAATGCGAGTAAAGTGGCCCCTCATTGACGAGTTCATTCAGAAATTCGAACAGAATGTTCACCTCACCAAATACAAAGCAGGAGATCATGCAGTCACTCAATTGTTCCTCAACGCACTACCCAAGACAGTCCTAGAAGATGTCTTGAAACCACCAATGGTGTACACTTATAAAGATATTAAGAACCAAGCCATTGAAAGTGTCCGCTCGCGCCAGATGATAGATGCAATCTTCCACAAAAGAGGACCGACCCAGACCCCACAAAGCACAGGATCATGCCCAAACTCCTGGAATAACTGGCAAAACCGACCTCAGAACTGGTCTATGCAAAGGAACCCCAATCTGCCACGATTCCCTCACCCCAATACATTCCAGCGACCCTTTAGAGGACAAAGACAATACAACTCAAGCAATGCACCCTCCAACATGAGAAACACACCAGTCCCGATGGACGTGGATCGCACACAAGCACCAAACAACTATAGAGGAACAAACCACTACCAAGGACAGGTTGTCCAAACCCCAAATGATCAAAACAAGTGGCGCACCCAAGGGGCGTGCTACAACTGTGGCAAGACAGGCCACTTCGCGCGAGACTGCCATGCTCCTAAACAACAACATAACCATGCCACCAACCTGATAGACTGGCAAGAAGGAGACCCAAGTGGAGAACAATACCAAGAACCAGAAGAACGTGTTGACACACTCTTCCAACAAATGAACGCACTCTCCACCCACAATAAAGAATTGTTCATGCAGAGATATGGCACAGAAGAAAACAACGGTGCAAATTTTCCCTCTGCCTAATTCATTCAGCCTGGATTAGGAACCAGTTACCAGATCATGTATACTTATCCAATCAAAAGTCAATGACCATGAGACACTTTCTCCATACACAATCACAGAGGGCTGAAAGCACAGTACTATTAGACTGCGGTGCAACTGAAAACTTCTTTGACTTGAATTATGCGCAAAAATTACAACTTAACATTAAAAAACTACGAACTCCCCGACCAGTCTACAACGTCGATGGAACACTGAACAAAGCGGGAAACATTACATGATACGTGGACCTACAAGTCCAAACAGGACTCAAACGCACCAACATGAGATTCTTCCTCACGCACCTGGGAGAACAAAAGATCATCCTAGGATATCCCTGGTTCACTGCCATGCAACCGTGCATTGATTGGGCCAGGGGATGGCTAGATACCGAGCAACTCCCCCTCATCGCACGATCACTGGATTTCATCGTAGGCACCCCACAACCAGCACAACAAGTGGCCAACATCAGACAAACTAACTACCGTGAGAGACCTAATGATGCCATGGACCACTCCCCAGAAGAAAATTCCATTCCCCCAGCATACCGGAAGTTCGCCAAAGTCTTTAGTGATGCAGAAGCACAAAGATTCCCAGATAGCAGAAAATGGGATCACGCCATAGACCTGAAACCAGGAGCACCCAGTGACCTGAAGGGAAGCCCCTACGCACTCACACAACCAGAATAACAAGCACTTGAAGAATTTCTCAAAGAACAACAGGCCAAAGGATACATCCGACCATCAAAAAGCCCATATGCCACACCTTTCTTCTTCATCAAAAAGAAGAGCGGTGCACTTTGACCCATACAGGACTACTGACGACTCAGCGAATGGACAATCAAGAATAAGTACCCACTCCCACTCATACCTGAACTCATTGCCAAGGTTAGAGGTGCATCCCTCTTCACCAAATTCGATGTTCAATGGGGCTACAACAACATTCGCATCAAGAAAGGAGACGAATGGAAGGCAGCATTCACCACTAATCAAGGACTTTTTGAACCAACGGTAATGTTCTTCAGAATGACCAACTCACCAGCTACCTTCCAGACCATGATTAACGCCATATTTGAAGAAGAAATCCGCGAAGGATGGCTGGTAATCTACATGGATGACCTCTTGATTGCAACAAAAGATGACCCCACCTTCCACCAACGATGCGTAGAACAAGTCCTACAGAAACTGCAAAACCACGACCTTTTCCTCTGACCAGAAAAGTGTGCATTTTCACAAAAGCGCATCGAATTCCTAGGCGTTGTCCTAGAAGGAGGACAAATTCACATGGACCCATCCAAAGTTTCAGCAGTAAAGACATGGCCCACACCACTCACAGTCAAAGATATATGCGCATTCCTTGGTTTCACTGGCTACTATCGTTACTTCATTCCTCACTATTCCACTACTGCGCGACCTCTCATCGACCTCACGTGCAAAGACACCCCCTTTCACTGGACACTAAAACAACAGCAAGCCTTCGACAAGCTCAAGTCACTCATGTGTTCTTTGCCAATTTTATGCCAACCTGACTATGCCCATCCCTTCTTCCTAGCCACTGACGCGTCCGCATACGGCATGGGAGCCGTACTCTCACAGGAGGGAGAAATACACCCTTCAAAACACATCCCAGTACAACATCCTATTGCCTTTTATTCTGCCACATTCACACCCACCGAGAGAAACTACGACATCTACGAAAGAGAATTACTGGCCATTATCAAAGCCTTACACCACTAGAGACCACACTTAGCAGGCACCCACACACCGGTCACCATCCTTACTGACCATGCCAACCTTCTATATTGGAAAACACCCAACAAAGTCAATCGCAGACTTGTAAGATGGTTTAGCAAACTACAAGAGTACAACCTCCAACTCAAACATGTCCCAGGGAAAATCCATGCTGCCCCCGACATGCTATCACAACCACCACAGACAGATCAAGGAAAACAAGATAATGAAGACGTCACACTCCTTTCCCCCTCAATGTTCATCAACTTACTCACCGAACCACTGTCAAAAGACCCACTCACAGACATTGTTCAACTATAACAACAACCCCATCACCACAAAATACTATAAAGATAGGCAAGGCCCTATCAACTTATACTACAAAAAGGAATCTGGACCACAAGACAGAATCAAATAGTGGTACCCCCCAACCCAGAAGTATGACAAATACTGCTACGCTGATATCACGACTCCCCACTCGCCGGTCACCTTTGTCACAGGGCACATATGGTGCCACTGATGGCATGGCATCAGTGATGGACACAGCCCTGGTATTTGACTGATGATACGTATGGTTTCATGTACAACAGTGTTTCGGGTCCCCCTTGATTGTGATCGCGTTTCAGTAGTGTCTCATAAGTAGCGTAGTCATTAGGGATGACTACTAGTGCAGCTGCTTACATATCCCTAGGACACTGCCTCAGACCCAGTAGTATATATAGACATACTTACTGGCTTGTACTACCTTAAGCTGAGTCTTCTATCCCTGAAGATGAAGCCCAATCTATTGGATTCCCCTCTCTACTTGTGTGCAAGACTCTATTCCTCCTAAGTGGGACTTAGGAGCGTCTCTATCTCTTCAGGAAGCACTCAGCACACGCTCTCACCTAGTGGCTAGGTTGGAGAGGCACTGTTTGCATATACAAGGTGACTTAGGACAGAGTAATGCCTTCATTGTTTTATCTCGCACAGCTTCGAGGAAGCCCTGTAACATCAGACTTAGCTTAGTTTCCTCTCCGCCGGGGAACTAAGAAAAGAAGAACACCACGGCTCCTCGAGAGTATATCAAAGAAAGCCCAAAGAAAGGGGCCCCACTTAACACAGTCACATTTTATATCAATCAAAGAGATGTCAACGGACTTCCATTCTCCTGCTGGGCATTCCACGACGACCATGTAGTCTCACTTGAACCATCGTGCGCAGTACACCTATTGACCTTCAAGAAACGAAGGTGGTACCAACTCCTCATAGAAGAAAAGAGCCACAAGTGCTACATTGGCAGAGCATATCCAGAACTCGATGAATATAACATTGACAGAGTATACACATCAGAAGATACACACAGAGACTTCATTCCCATCTCAGGACTCATCACACCACCACCTAGGGAAGACACTCCACCACCTAAAGAAGCGACACCAGCACCATCAGATACCATTGAATCATCAGAAGCTATTGAAGAAACATCCACACGACTAACAGCAGACATACCAGATGAACTGAAGAGAATGTCGCAGACATCTACCGCACCAACCCAAGTGATGACAGCACTTGCTACCCGACCACCCTCACCAGTGCTAGAGAGCACTTCAACGATTCCCCAAGGAACTTCAATGTTCGCCAGCACTCAATTTACTGCAGCAGAAAAGTTGAAAGGCGTATTCAGACGCAAACCAGCCAACCCCGATGACTATAGACCTCAAAGACCCCACTTCCCCCTACCTCATGGTAGAGGAGGCGGAGGAGGTGGAGGAGGTGGAGGGGGTGGCAGAGGAAATGGAGGAGGAGGAAACCTGAATGACCCAAATGCACCAGAACCAGCCCCACAAAACATTGTCATCGCAGGAGACGCCAAAATCATGGGAGCACTCCCAGCCATATTCGACGGAGACAGAGGACAAGCAGACACATTCCTAGATGCCCTCAAAGCATATTTCAGAGTCAACATGGACGTCACCACACTACAGTCATACATCAAACGGATCGCCATCACACTCACACTCATCTAAGGACCCAAAGTTGAAAATTGGGTCAGAACTATGGGAGATTGGGTCGACCTTCTCCACCCCATCATTGATAATGACAAAGATACATGGAACCAATTCCTAGATGAGTTCCAACAACAGTTCATGGACACACAGAAAGTCCCACGTGCACGGATGCACCTCTAAGAAATGAGGGTCAAGTGGCCACATCAGGAAACTTCAAATTGCACTTAGATGCACTTAGATGTCCTTACACGTCCTTACGGTGAGGAGTAAGAGGTTTTAAGTGAAGAAAAAGTAAGGAAACTGACACTTGTGGTCAGGAGTTCAATTCCTTAAAGTTCACTTAAATTACTACTTACTGCATCTTACGTCTAAGAATGAAACTTATGCCAAGTGCATTTAAGAAACAGCTAAGAACCAAACTAAGTGAATAATGACTAGTAAGGATGAATCAAAGTGCAAATTAAAGGATGCATGTAAGCGTGTAAGGAGCAAACTAAGTAGAATAAGGATGGATAAGCAACCAAGGAATAAGAACTCAAGGTGGACAAAACTGCAGATCCTGGTGGTGAAATAAGTCAATAAAGAAGTCCATCACTCAGGCACTTAATGGGATCCATTCTCCTTCTGGACGCAGAACCAACACAATCAGTACGAGGCGTCAGAGGGTTCATACACACCTGCAACTAGCTTTTTCTTGAAGAGATCAATGACATTGTTGAGGATGCCAGTCGGGATTGGAATGTTTCTGTGGACCCAGGGGGTGTGTGCAATGGTCGGGATCTTGACTTATATACCATGCCTGAGGGACACAGAAGCATCAGATTCCATTCCGAGAAGCTCAGGCACGAAAAAAGGCTCACATTATGTCTGCCCTGGGGTGTGATACGACATGGGGAACGCCTCAGAATCTTCCTGACACATTGTGTGCGCCAGCTGTGACGACAAGTGCTGATGTGAGGGAATGCCATCGGACCCATTGTCGATGCCCTGATGCTCCTCACGTGAAACGAGAAGCTTGCAGAGCACCTTGACCTTGTCATCGTCTGGCAGACTCTCAATGTTGACGGTCGGGTCTGGTGCTGGGGCATTATCGAGGCTGAGACCAAGGCCAACGCCAACAGGGCGATGGGCACTGATACCACTTATAGAAAGAACACGGGGGGGCACACTGCCACCTGCGAATGCGATAGGTTCCACAGTAGAGCAGGGGGTGGCCATGCGGGGAGGGATATTCGGGACAGAAGGGATGCCAAAGTACTGAGGACGAGGGCTACGTATAATGACATTCCCACAAAACTCGTTGTGGCCGCGCGAGGGTTGCGGTTGCCGGCTGGTGATATTATACAGTACCATGGCCATTGAGAGTGTTATCGTACAAATAATCTGTAGCAAGCAACACGTTATCCAACCCACGCAATTAGAACGAGTCAGTCACCGCTTTTTGAGTGCCTCAAATCTTTTGGCTAACATGGCAAAGTCGTCTTCTGGTGGGTCTCTCTTTCCCTCTTTTCCATCGTCATCTTCCGTCGGTGGAGTATCCGGGAGCTTTGGTGTCCCACTGTGGTTGGTGAATTTCTCATCATTGGATTGGTAAACTACATCCACTGGGCCACGTTGAGCCGCATCCTAGTAAGAGTCAACAAGGCAAGTCCCCGATGGCCATCAAAACCACTGACCACCAAACCCTGAGCTTCCCCATTTTGATTGCCGCTGACTTGCTTAAGATTGGATTTTCACCGGATACCATAGCCCTTGGCTATCTCCGTCAAGTATCCCTCCACAAGGGCGATAGATGGCATGTTATTAGTAATTTTCTTCATCACCTGTTACGTGAATGCTGAGTTGGGTTGGTGAAGAAATTTGTACAATTCTCACCCTCTTGCTAATGCAACCATCACAATTCTCCATCACTGCTGCGGAGAATTCCCTACCATACTTGTGCATGAGGAGGTCTCGAAGGACATGTAATTCTACAGGGAACAATGTGCTCGAGTTCGCAGCAAAACATGCTCTGGTTACGGACCTTTGAGCTCGATACACAGTGCTGCATAAATGATACTACAGATGCCCTCACTGACAGCTGGGTCAGGGTCTCGTGTACTGTAATTTTTGGTGTGACGATGAGCAGAGCATTGGGAATAGGAGGGGCAATTCCAACTCACTTGAGTTCCACCAGGCCGAAACGCGCAATCAGCAGTTCACAATAGAGCTCCAAAAGCTCCAAAAGCTTGAGATAAATATTCTCGTTTATTACTACGTGACAAAAAATCTGTAAGAGGCAGGTTTCAACGAGGGAAAAAAAAAGCTCCAAGCAGTAACGGCGCAGACACGGACACAGATGGTTCAGGATGTGATTCAGCCTCCAACACTAACAGCGAGCCAAGTGAGCCGTCAGGCTGTTACACAGATGTAGATGTCAAGGACAGAAATGGACTCAACATTGGGACCTGCGTCAGACTTGGAGGCGAGGCTATGGCAGTGAGGGGGTCTTGCAGTGTCGTTATTACAAGCTCTGGTTTTGGTGGTGGTGGCACTGGTATTGACACTAGTATGGACACAGGGGGGAGAGTAAGAGTGGTGATGGCAGCATGGGCACTATGGGACGATATTAAGGCTGGCTGGTTGAAAAAGCAGGCTTGGAGTTGACTTGAGCCGACGCCGGCTCCCACAGTGGCGGCTCGGCTCGGCTCGGCTCGGCTCGGCTCGGCTAGCATTGAAGTCAACTCGACTTCGGCTCGAGGATAGGTGAAGACACACTTCTCTTCCATTTCTCTAGGCACATGCCGGTGCAATAAACATATCAATGTCAGGTGAAGCTGTTAGAGTCTGAGAGCTGCTAAGGTGGTTATGCCCAATCATGAATAGATAACAGGATGCGTAAACAGGACGTCGTCATAGAAGCATACGGCACCTTATGTTCTATTGATTCTCCCTCATGAGACGACCGAGATGAATGACTCCCACAATAGGGCTGGCAAACGTTCGCTCACCAGACTACATGAGATGAGATGGATAACATGCGAGGCGTGGGTGCTTCGCTAGCTGGCAGACACCAGTGGAGGTTCCTTAAGCGGGTTTTCCTTTCACGCCTGGTCGAGAAGGTCGTCCAAACCCTTCTGTTTTACAGCTTTCTGAAAGGGAGGGATGGATGAGCGGTGGTTATGTGATGAAGAAGTGACATACTTGTACACGGTCACGGTAGCTTGCCCAGATTTTGCCGCACTTGCACTCGTATTCGTCGGCCTTTTGCTTGGAGTACTTGGCGCAAGTTTCAGGGGAGGCAGAGGCAGACACAGTGGGTTTGAGATAACCCTCAAACCAAGAATTGAAGCACAAGTCATATTCGAGCTTCAGTTGTGTGCAGCGTTCATCCAGACTTTGTACCATCGTGGTCGTGGTCACGACTTAACACAACGGAACAAAAGCGGAAGTCGCCGAAGAAGCACTCGAAGCATGTTCAACATGGGCACACGTTTCTCTGCCTGGCCATTCGTTTTCCATGACAAATCATTCATCACCATGACGGCAAGTGGCATGCGCGTGCTGACGGTGTTACCTTCGAGTACAGTATCGAAGATGGACTCTGATCCCTTCTATGTCCAGCAGTTTCACATGCCATCCAACTTGAACAATTCCCTTTCGAGTCAATTATATGCCCATCATCTCGCCATTTTTACACGTCAGACCTAGGCTTACACTGGACAGTGCCTCAGTCGATTCGTGTACTCACTCCCTTTCAGTTGTCCCTGTCCCTGCTGGACCCCTACGGTCACGACTTAACGAGACTCGGCGGCTCGGCTCGCCCCGCTGCACTTGTCGACCGCTCAACCTCGATGGTCCTTGTCCTTGTCATTGACAACCTTCACATCCCCCACAGGATCTATGACCTCCCCTCCAAGTTCAAGAAACTCCTTGTCTCAGGAAAAATCCAGCAAATCCTCTGCACCAGCAACGTTTGCAACCGTAAAATGTACGACTATCTCAGGACCATCGCAGCTGACATGCACGTTGTCCGTGGCAATTACGACAAGGTGAGCAACTACGTTCTACGCTATCGCACCATTTGGACACAGTTCTCCTCCCAGTTCATCACA
>QFEA01001937.1:0-47223 GCA_003315975.1 Lactifluus echinatus | reverse complement strand
TGGGGACAGGTGGGGAGTTCTCTTGAGGTCCCCTGTCACACTCAAGTCCTAAGTGTGTCCAAGTCGAACCTTGCTACTGGCTGGAGTGTTTCACAGCCTCAGGTCGACGTTAGTCTGTCTCGAGCGAAGTCAGGCAATGAGCCCAAGGAGCTGAGGGTGCACAAGTGNNCAATAAATAAGAATTGCATATAATCTACCTTAATCGATAAAAAGATGCTATGTTCACCTATATCGATTTCGAGCGACTCAAACTAACTAAATAGATAAAAATCTTAGGTAAACGGCGGACTTCCTACTGGGACTCAGGGACAGAGAAACCACAAGAGGAAGACCATGAGGAAGCGCATGAGGAAGCGCGCAGGTCACGGGACGAGGACGGGAGAAACTCGGCAAGAGAGCTAGATCAGGGCATGATAAATGATAATATAACACAAACGACCACACTGCCAGACCAGCCCCTATCCACCGCCTCTCCAGCCGATCGCCATGACCGTCCGTGCGCGCCTCACAACGGATGATCTTCCAGCCGTCCCTCTCATTCTCTTTGCCAAGGGTGCCAATGCACCGACACCCCTTGCAGCAGCAGTGGCCGCTGGTTACAACATGCTCGGCCTCAACTGGTGCATAGCTGCGACGGATGCGCGTGGCAGCACCGAATAACAGCCTACAAGGCAATCTGATCCCTCTTATATGGCGGACGTGAGGCAATCGAGCATGGTGTGCGTCAAATGTGTTCAGCGTTTCGAGCAGAGGGCAACTCATCGAGGGGGTAGATCGCGAATCTGGGTCATGGCATTTGAAATAGTTCTTCGAGTGCGTGCATAAGTATTCGGCCCGTGAGGTCGTTCCATAAAGAACAAGAGGGTGTATTGGAGGTATAGGATAATTGGCTGGTTGTACATCGGTGTGTAGCGTGTAGATATATAGGTAGGTATCACACGCGGGCGGGATCGCAGATACCACGCCGTTACGTACATGTAATCGTACGTCGAATCAAAGTCAAAAGGGTCGCTGGAGCTAAATGTGACAGACAAATATATAAAACCCGATGAAATGGAGACATGATTGAGATGTAAAATGTGATTGGTGAAGCGGGGTGCGATGTTGATGGAGGTCCATGCAAGGGACAATGCTGCAAATTATGCGGAATGAGAAATCCTAACAAAACAGATAAACAGCAAAATCGACTTCATGCTGCGAACTGTCAAGCTGGCCGTCATGCAACAACATCTGCTGCGCTAAAGCTGCTGCGACGACGCCTCACGCTTCGAAGGCCAGGTCGCTCGCCCTTGCTATTTCCGGGTTTGACGACGGCGCTCACGCCGTTCTTCATCCATTCGTTGGCGTTGGTCCGCGGCGTGGAGACTTTGAGCGCCACATCACCAAGATTGCTGACAGATGTATGGTGCCCGTGTCCGGGGCGTTTCGGGACAAGTGTTGGGAGTCTCGACGGAGAAGGTGAAGCTGGACGGGCGGTGCGACGAGGTACGGGAGCGGGGAGGGTAGGCACTTTTTGTGGGACACGCGCAGACGAGGCATTCGCAAGCCTCGGGATCTTGTTCGGCGGAGCGGCCACGTTTGCTTTGTTCGCAGCTGTACTAAGCACCTTGCCAGGCTTGCATGCGGCTGCAGCTGCAGAGCGCGTTACTCGGGCCGGGCGTTGCTCGGAGGCAGTCAGCTTGGCCACACCGGTCTTCGGGAGTGCACGAGTTTTGTGGCGCGTAATTGATTGCACTGTACCAAGGGCAGGTAGAACGTCTTCACGCTCATCATCCATCTCGTCATCGGACGAATCGGTGGCAACTCGCTTCGCGTTCGGTGTCTTGCGCGGCTGTCCTGGAGGGGCGGCTGCGCGAGCTCGGGCAGAAGCCGCGGCAACATGCTTACTCGGAGTAACAGGTGGGACAGTGGTCACTCCATTAACAATGGGAGCCGTATCCATAGGTACGTTTTCTGTGTCTGTATCGGCTGGGGGTGTGACTGGAGCGACGATCGCGGCTGCAGCGAGTGCTGCTGCCGCTTGCGTTCGTCGCATTTCGTCCGCAGCTGCCCATTTCACCCACTCGAGTTGCTTGACGTACATGAATTGCTGCTGAGGCCCTACTACGCACCCGGGACGTACGATACGCATGAAGGCAATCGCCTCACTTGCAGTGAATCCGTATTTCCAGATGAGATATGCGCCGATGAGGGTGCCCGTCCGTCCCAGACCTGCCTTACACTAGCCACTCGTAAGGCTAGGATGTCACTTATCATAAATTCGTAACACGCACATGAACTGCCACCACTCCACCTGCCTGAATGATTTCGTCAGAAACATCAATAAACCGCCGAACGATTTCATCCGAGGGATTGGTGCCATCATCGAAATACAATTCCATGTGGTTTATTCCTCGCTCGAGGAATGTCTGGCGATCGTACAGCGAGTTATTGAGTCGGATGACGATCTTGATGTTGTGCTGCTCAAAGTATTCCAGGCAGTTTTGAAACGGTGTTGGCAGCTTGCGCTGCAGCGCGAGCTCTCGCTGCTTGACTCCCCTCGCAGGTGAACCCAGGGGTCCTGTGCATAATGTTTGTCCCTTCGCGTCCTTCTGGTTCTTGATCCATGTGGGATCCATGGGCGATGCGAGGGCGATGAAATGGGGTGAGATCCAATTCCAATCACCATTTTCCACCTTTTCGTAAAACTCGTACTCGCTAACATCGAATTCGTTGAGGTCGCACAGCCCGTTCTGCATCGCTTTATACATCCCCCAGAGACAGTCTTGGATGCTCAGGTTGAAGTCGGACCGTCCACGGCCGGCATCACGGAAAGGCATGAACTCAAGCTCGGCGATGGGTTGAAAGGCTTCCCATGGGGCGCGTTGTTGCACGATTAGCTGGAATGAGTAAGCAAGTGGAATGTGAGACAAGAATGAGAGGAGATTGGACCATACTGAGAAAAGAGCAATTAGGAGTGCGGCATTAGCTTTCCGCTGCGGGTCATCGGATGTGTAAAGAATTAGGCGGTGAGAAGCGAGGTCTTCATCCTGGAATGGGACATGAGTATCTATCAACATGGACACAGAGACTGGTAGTTTGGCGCGAAAAGGGAGTAAACCGGGAAGAGGTTTGGGGTGGAGGGTGTGGGCAATAGTCGGAACGCGGTTCACCGGGTACGAGGTACTTGCACGTCTTAGGGCACAGATAGACTTACAATAAGTAATGAATGAATATATATGCATGCTTTATAAACCATGGCAACATTGAGGGGGCCCCAATCTTGAAAGAAGGACATGTACATGAGTTGATCGTCTATTGTGAAGTAGTAGTGCTTGGTCGGTTCAGAGGAATCAGATGGTGGTGTGCGTATTCCGCGGACATCGATTTGTTCTAGCTGAAATCCGGGATCATTGAGGGTCTCCTGTTTGGGTGGCGGATGAGGGAAGGTGGTAAAGTAGAGTCTGGATGCACGTGGGTTAATGAGTTCGGAGCGGACAACGTTGAGGCACAGGAATGCACGAACCTTTCGTCAAAACGGCAGAGGGGTTCGCACTTTGGAGCCATCATGGGCCTGCGCAGGTCAGGGGGAAGAGAGAAAGCAGAGACAGTCGAGCGAGCGGGAAACAACACGTTGTGTCGTGTCGGCGTAGGCAAATAAACATCGATAAACAACACCGCTCACGTGCCTATCTACCGATAACTAACCACCTCCTGTCCAGTGGCCATCCGCCATATCTTCAACAACAGCACAGCAGCATCATCAGTCGCAGTATCCAGTGACGCAAATGACACTGTAGTAAATGTCGTGACAAAACTGCGGAGGTATGGCGAATACTGTGAAAAATGCACATGAGCAAGTCGCAACAGACCCAAAACATTTGATCTGTCCGTACCACCCGACAGAAGTGTTTGTACCACATCCACGTTCGCCATGTTACCCACTCCTTATCTCCCCAGTTTGGATTTTCGTCCCATGCGCCTGGTACGATAACACGTCGTGATGTATCTGGCGATGCGTGAAGCACATGGACAAAGTTTTCTAGTACGCGCGCGAGGGTCGATTTCTGTTCGCGCGTCACTGCTGCATATGCTTTGAGAGCGGACACCAGTTGTGGCGAGTCCTCTGCTTTAATTACTTGCGGATCTGAGAATCGACATCAGAACTGCACCTGTTCCGAGAAACAAGATGCTGGTATGTACCATGCATTGTTTCGGCGTCAACCTCCATCGATGTCGCGTCCGCGACGTCGCCGTTGGCATTAGCCTTGGCCCGGGCGTGGGCGTCGTCGTCTTCTTTCCGAAGCGCAACGACCCGTCTCCTAGCCACTACAACACGTCCGTTTGCTTTATCGATCGCGCTACGCAAAAGGTCCCAATCAAGACCTCCTGCACTATGCGTAAAGACCCAGGACACGACATCCGCAGGTTCTACGATCTGGTACTGCATTAACTTATCAAACACAATACCGACCATTTGGTGAGACCGTTTCCAAAAGTTTGCAACGAGCTCGAGGACGTGCTTTTTAGCTTCTGTCGACCCAGAAAGGGAGCGTAGCACAATTAAATAGCGTTCGACGGCATTGAGAAAGTGTGAGAAGGAACGCGAGCCAATATGCAGCAGTGACTGGATAGTGATAGATCGGATGAGCGTTTCCAGATCCTCGTTAATGTCGGCCGTCTCAGCCAAACTATTCTTGACCGTTTCGAGATGCGCAAGAACGTCTTCAGGCCTTGTGCGACTGCGCAGCTGGGTGAGAATGCTCTGCGCAGCATCGTAATGCGGTATTGCTACAAAACGTTAGACACGAGAGGCTGGCGGAGACAAGCTGAACATACTAGCATCCTCATAGTCATAAGTAGGTCCGGGGGCCTGATCAGGCATGGCACCAGCTGATGGCTCCTGGAATGGCTGTGGCAGCGTCTTTAACACGCGGTCGTAGTAGGACAACCGAATCTCGAGCTCCAGGGCTCTATGCACAAAGACGCGCTTCGGATGCTGCATTGGCAGGGCAAGATCTGGAATCCTGTCCAAACATAAAAAATTTACAGCCGATGAAGGCAAAAAACGAGGAGGACGAACCATTCTTTCCATACCCACTGGAACCCAAAATTACTCATATGAGCAGAGAACCACTCCGCGAATCGACGAAGTACATCTGCGTCCAGACCATTTGCACAATAAGCGTAAAGCTTGCGAATGGACTTTCCGACCGCGGGTCCAACAGTTTGTGGCGACAGCTTACAAAGCTCTGTGATCAAAGCAGTGTAGTAAATAGGCTTGACAGGACTTTCTGGTAAAAGGAATTGGACGCCAAGAATTGTCTAATTCGCCCACATTCTAATTAGTAAAATCGCTAGATAATGCGGGCGCAAGAAAGATGACGGGGCACCTCAATAAGGGTGGATTCAAGTTGCCAGTCGCGCCCTGGCAGCGGGACGCGGTCTGGCCCCTCAGCTGGGTCACCAGGACGAGGCTTGAAGGTACCGTTTACAGCCCATTTGGGATATTCAACAAGAACTCTTGCGCATTCCTTGCGATTAACTTCGAAGATTTTGATGATATCGACCAAGTCGGCGCGTACAGCATATCCTGCGGGCGTCTTTGGATCGGCTGTCACCTAGACAAGTAAAAATAGGTCAATCGACGACAAGGAAAAATACGAAAGTCCAATACATCGTTATCAAATACACGGAGCATGTACTCAGGCCATTCTTCTTTCTTAATTGGCGCGTCTTCGCCAGTCTCGGTGGTTAAAACCTCGAGCTCGATGACCTCTGGGGGTACAAGAACGGAGGGAAGATCAAAAGGAGTCACCGTCGACGTGCTCATGGCTGCATAAGGCTGCGGGAATATATCTGAAACATCGCTAAAGTCAGAGAGATCAAGGGCTTTGAGTGCGGAGACTGCGCAATCGAGAATCTACATCTGCTCGTTAAAATATGTCCTGCGTTGCCGAGCCACTCCTGCATACCTCGTCGGCATGTTCATCAGGGATATCCTGAGAATGCAGGTGAGCTAGCGGATGGACAAGCCACTTGGCCGTCTTCACGGAATCATTATATGCTTGTATGCTTGCAATCATCTCGATGACGGCAGACGCAGAATAAATTTTAAGAACCTGGCCGGCCTTGAGTGTCGTTAGATAAATATGTACCAGTTAGCATCGGAGAAAACAGGCACGTACCCTCATTAATCCTTCGGCCGCACATCGCGCCGCGCGCTTCGCTCGTCCATTGGAAACACCGAATTCGTCTAGAACTGCAGTGAACGACTGTAGAAGCCCAAGCATCGATTGTGGAGAAATGAGGTTTGTGACAGTCAGATGCGCGAAGAAATGAATCTATGGATCGGAAATGAGTTGGGATATAATCTAAAAGAACGGATTTCAAAACATACACAAAGGCGGGTCTCTCGCCAAGCCAAGTTATCCAGGTATGCTTGAAAACCCTTCCAAAAATCATCCAGTATCAGCCTGCCCAGAGAGGGCTTGGCGGCACTGATGGAACCATTTTCTTCCTTAACAGCGGGATCGTCGCTAACTGTAGGTATAGACAAGTAGTAGAGAAGGGCCGCATAAAAGGGGATCTTGTAAGGCTGTTCGGTTACACTATCTCAGAGAGTCAGTATAGGTGTAAGTTCGCAAGAAAAGGGCTTACGCTAAGCGGAAGCCTTCCGCAATTGCAGGAATACAGGATTGTTCCTGGGACTGCAGTTTTGTGGCGAGTTGCGGTAGCTCCTGTTCTGCGTCCTGAGTACGGTCACAATGGGTGAGACGAACAAGCCCGAGGTCAAGCAGAACTAACCACTTCGCCAAACTTTATGATGGCTGCCTTGACCTTTTGGTCTGGTGACTCTTGAACTTCTCGCCTGTGGTCGTAATGGTCGTAGTCCTCTGGACACAGCTCAATTATTGGTGTCTATGGACCAAATACGCATTTATCTCACCTCGGCGACGTCTGCGCCCACCACCGCCATACCCACCGCCGTACCTTTCGTAGCTCATGACTGCTCGCTGCTAGCTAATAAGTTCGTTCGAGCTCCATCAAAACCTGCAGTCACGTGTTTCAAACCCACGGACCGGAACGTCCCGAATTGGAAAATGTGTTCGTGTTGTTTACAGGCGGCGTCACGTTGGTCTGCGACAGCAACAGGATCACTATAATTCCGGGACTGGGTATGCCATGCTCTGTTTCTGTGATATAGGGCAATAATTCACTTTTATCCAGGTATGCAAAGCGGATGCTATGCAATTGGCTGACGAAGGTCAATGTCGTCGTTCCACGAGTCGTCTCGTTCCGACAAGGTAGTGGAAAGAAAACCCTGGCACTGAACAACCGCTCCTTTGGCCTTGACCATGTTGGCTCACAGCCCGACTGCAGTCTCACTAAGCAAATGTTTCAGGCCCCTCTCCCACCTCTTCACTCTCAGCCATCCATTACCCCCCAGCCTTCCAGATCATCCACAACACCATCACCCTTTGATTTAAATCACCTTAAATCTGCACAAATATCCCGTTCCAGCGCAGCCGCTGTTCGCATCTCTGTTGCTCGTGGCGCCATCTGGGATGGATTTCACATGTGGCACTCCTTGCACTGGTCAGCGCGCCGTTACGATAAGCCCGATTCTGACTCCCCTCCGCGACCGCCATTCCGCAATCCTATAACATCGTTTGTGCCCATTGATTTTGGTCGACCCATATCAACTAGGTTAGCTGGACACTGTCTTCTGCACGGGCTATTGAGGGCGGGAGAGACCAAGACTGCAGCAAAGCTTGCCGAGCAAATGATGGCTTATGGGGAAGAACTCCATCCACTCTCATTCAAGATTGTGTTGCGTCAGCTGCATCCTTCTGCAAGGCCCGAATTGTCTCACTGTATCAATGACCGCCTGCAGAACCTTGCGCAACCTGCCAAGCGGTCACTCGGGGCAAAAGTTTTGGAACTTCAGAACGTACTGCCAGCTGATCCCCATACTCGCTTAGCGGTGCAGCTCCTCAATAATGCGCGCGAGCATCGTTGGCAACGCACAACTGGCATGTATGAGAGCGTCATCAACGCTTGCCTCATTCAAGGGGAGATATTGGTCGTATCTCTTCTCCTGGCACTTCTTTTAAAAGATTACCAATTGCGGCGTTCATGTTCTCGCGCCGCAGCTGAAGCCGAGAGAGTGGGGGCGCCAGACACAATGGCCTTCATCCAGTCGAAGATCCCAGAGGCGCCCTCTCGCAATTTCAAGCCTTTGCCCTACCGCAATTCGCATTTTTTGTTCCACAACGTCACCAAATTTTTGGGCAAGCACTGTACTGATGTGGATGATCCGCTATTCCACGAAGCATCCCAAGCGTTAGCCAACCTCGCTGGCGAGCTCGATGCTCGTAGGACCCCTCATGCGAACCTGGCAACACTCATCGAAGTTCTGTATTCTTATCCTCAGTGTCGGCAACGTGTTTGGATTACTCTTCCATCCGGCGAGCGGCGGTCACGTAACGCTTCTTACTATTTCCATGAGGTGCTCTTCAATCTCCTCTCCTCCTTCCCAGACCGATTTTCGCTTAATCTCAAACCTACCCCGCTTCCTGCTTTGAACCTCGAGTCCTACAATGCGCTCTTGAACTATGCAATGCGCTTTCGCCGCTCTCTACTGTTCGCGGATCGTGTTCTCCATCACATGACGGAGTCCCACAGGCCGCCACTCTCCCCGAATATGGTCACTTACAATGTTTTATTACGGGGTTCCACGCTTATGCGTCGTAACGATATTGCGGAGAGTATATTGCGAATGATGCGGCGGCGAATGCCTGGAAATCAGGTTGATATCTCGATTCCCCATTTCCCACCCGCTATATCGCAAGGCCACTCACAAAATGAGCCAAGCCAAACTAACTCGCGCTTCGCACGTCGTCATGGCTTCCGAAGGCTGCTTGAAGATACTAGCAAGTATGAACTTACCATTCCAAAGCCGAAAGGCCTTCTCGAGCCCGACAACGTGCTACTCACGACCTATATGGCGCATCTTGTCGCGACTGGCCGCCCGCGCGCTGTGGCTGTTATGATTACGCGTATCATCCCTGGACTGGAACCACCTCCAAAAAGCTCAACGTATCAAGAACGCGTCTCTATATGGCATGCGGCCGTTGCACGCGCTGTGGTCCTTGGTCCTCATTTCTTCGCTGTTGCACTGAACGCCCTCCACAAGGCCGGTCTAGTCAGGCTCGCGGAACGCGTTTGGACGTTGGGGCGTGTCGCTGAAGAGAAGAGCCTACAGGATAATAGCGCGACACCGTGGTGCTTGAGCGTGCATGCATACACGGCAATGCTCCAACTTTATGCGAACGAAACGAAGGGTTGGGAAGCCAAGCGAGATATTCATTACTGCGAAGGAATGGATACGAAAACGTCAAAGTTACTACCTCCACGGGACCCGAGACGCGCTATATTAGGCCTACAAAAGGGTATCGAAGTCTTCCGTGCCTTGCCGCTTGCAGCGGACAAGGTGCATGAAGCCGCCGTACTCGCACGCACCGAGGGCCGGGAGTGGTCAGACGCGCCTGCTCCGCCTAAGGCAGATGCGAGGTTCTTTAACGCAGCACTGGAACTTGTCAGTCGCCAGCCAGGAATGGCCCCGCGGCGCGCCCGTCCAGGATCGTGCTCGCGGTGGAACCGCATGTTGAGCAAAGCCCGCCAGCGATTCTCATTGACGGGCCGCACGCCACGTGGTTGGACTCCCGAACTTGAAGAGGTTGCGAAGAGCACAAGGGCTGCAGGATACGCACTCCCCGTCGGGTTCAGGCTGCGGCTTGTAGGGCGGGACGAAGAGACCCAACCAGAGGAAAAAATGGACCTTCATGCACGACCTTACTCGTTTGGGTGGAGGAGGCCGTCACCTTTCACCCCGTATCGAATTCCGACGGCCAAAAATAGGGGCTTACCCCTGCGTGGTCGGTGGCGGCGCTCAAGGCGGTCGGACGGGGAATCCGTAAACATCATCACGGAGGTAGCACAGGGTTAAAATGGGTTGTAACACTAGAGCAATTTATAGGAAAGCGTATATTGACTTTGTCTGTTTCTTATGCTATTGTTTTTCAATAAGACCGGATGAAGCGGATTGCATATGAGCTTGTCTTGTAAGCATCGATTTATGGGGAACAGGTCGCTGAAGATCTTGCAGATATACGGCAACCATGTTTCTCCGCTCATTGCGCATTCTCCACTCCCTCGCTACATCTCCCAGTTCTTGCACCACCTGCGCAACTAGTGCGCTCTGTTTCGCCTTGGTCCCGGGATCAGGTTGGGCACCCCCAGTGGCCTTGCGGGCGAAGAGAAGTTGAACGCGTGCCCCGCGCAAGAGTTCCTGGCGAGCTTTGCGAAGTTTGTGCTGGATATCCGCGGTACCAATACCCCACGCAAATTGGATCTCTTTCTCTTCGCTAGCCCTCCGACTGGCCTGGGCCTTTAAACGCTGGGCCTTCTCGCGCGCAACTGCTTCTTTGCGGTCGATGAGCTTCACCAGTGCGTAGCCGTCCGTAGCCGCTGAAGGCGGCGCGACAAGTTGGGCATATTGTGTGATCAGGACTTTGGATCGGCCATCACCCTTTTTGGGTTGTGTTTCTGTTGCCAAGTCATTGATGACTTCTGTGAGAAGTTTGGGGGGCAAGGGTTTGCGTGTTTCGGGATCGACGACGCGGACGTATGTATAGGGAATATCGTGGTTCACGAGAGGTACATCCTTGATGTTTGACGCGAAGCGGGGACCCAAGGCGAGAAGGACAGGAAATGCACGGTTCCGATGTGCAAAGAGAGCGGATCGGAAACCAGGTGAAAATATGGAGTTTAAATGTGGGCGAAGGCGAAGCATAACAGCAGATGTGCTGCAACTGTGAGTGCTTGGGACTCGACACGTGGCCGTGGTAATGTGAAGGTCTTCCGGACCCGACCGGAGGACAGCACGGGCAAACGAAACGTACTTAACCATGGTCTCAGGTGAGGACGCTTCCGATGAGCATTTGGCATGGATGCTTCAGGCAATGGAGATGGTGTGCACCCCATTTACGTTGGAATAGTGATACACGTGCTTATATTTAGGCGGAAGAAGCCTTAGCAGCCAGTGAGGTGCCTGTTGGCTGCATTTTTGTACGCGATGGCAGGGCGATTGCCAAGGCACGCAATCGCACTAACGAACTCCGAAATGTATTGCTACACATTCCTCCTCGAGATGTTCTACTCGCTGATGCCCGACCACAATGCAGGCTACCCGCCATGCTGAGCTCGAGGCGATTGATGCCATTCTTGCCGACCCTGCGCTGACACCTCCTGGTCTACTCGCCAGTGGTGCTTACCCCCTCGCCGACACGACGCTTTACGTCACTGTCGAACCTTGCATCATGTGCGCCTCTGCACTTCGTCAAATGGGTATCAAACGAGTATTCTACGGCTGCGCAAATGAACGATTCGGAGGGTGTGGTAGCGTCCTAGGAGTGAATAAGAGGTATGTGCTCGAGATACAACGGCCGCACTCGAGTAATCGTGAGGGTAGTCTTTGGCACCCAAAGCACCCGTCGTTCGACGCAACAGACGGGCTTTGTCGCGAGGAAGCAATCATGATTCTGAGACGTTTCTACGTTACTGAGAACATGAATGGTATGTAACTGTCATTATTTCTATATTTGCAGGCTCAGAGTCAATGCCAGCTCCAATGCCACGGTCGAAAACGAATCGTGTGCTCAAGACTGACATTCCATCTCGTGAACCAACGCCGCGACACAGGTAAACAAGTGCTAGACCTTTAGATGTCAGCAGGTGGTCGCGCACCAGATGAAATTGCGGGGCCTTTCTATATTTCTGTTTTCCCCACGGCACTCTCCTGCCATTTTAGTCCCATGGTTTGCGCGACAAAGCTCCACTTGTCAGCTGCCTCCTTAAGCCTGCGATCTATGTCTGAGTGTCCAACTCATCGCTCTGATAGACACTCACTTGAGCTCCGTTGACTTGCCTGCACCATGTCCAGCCTTTAATTCGAGCCTGAGAAGCAGGGGGTGCGGATTCCCGCTGGCGACATGCTGGAGTGTTGCTGCAAGCTTGAAAGAATGCATGGGGACAACACGATCGTCATCTAGTTGTTAATCGAATATTTGAGACAATTGATTTTCATTAGATTGTCGAGTCACGTACGGTCAGCAGTGAGGAGCAGCATTGGAGGAAGAATTTTATTGTCTGGCACGTTGTGCACCGGCGAGATGGGATGGATAAAGTCAAAGTCATGGGGATTATGAGGATTTCCGTAGTCAGAAGTCCACGCGTGTCCAATAGTGAAATCGGCAAACTGTAGGCGAGTACGGTGAATAAATGCAACCGTGCGAGTAGACATGGAGTGGCACCTTGAGAAGGTCGTGGACCCCCACTTCGGCCACGGCGGCCCCGAAAAGACCTTGAGGGGCACGGTTCACGCAGGCCGAGACAAGAAGGCCTTTTTGAAGCATGAGAAGCGTGTGAGCCCCGGCTTGAGGATCACTGATAGGAGGACGTACCGCCATTTGAACCACCGTTGATGGCAATTTTTCCCCTCCCCGCATACTTATTCTCGATCAACCAGTGTCTAGAATCGCAAAATCAGGTTTGAGACGAGCTTGTTTTGATGCCTTGGGATCGACTCACGATGCGGCGATGAAGTCGTCAAAGCAGTTCACCTTCGCACCTATCTCTCACAATTATCATTCTTTACAGAAGAACTAAATAACGTACCTTGCGCTCGCATGTCCCAGCCAGATGCCATTCTTCACCGAATTCACCACCTCCGCGGATGTTCGGGACGGCTAGCACAAAACCATATGCACGCATGGCCGTAAGAATGGATGGACTGAAGAAGGGTCCAATTGAGATGGAAAACCCGCCGTAACCTTCCACCACAGTCGGTATTATTTCTCCGGAAGTTCAGAATATCTAAGACCCACCGTACTGGATGGCAGGTGCTGTGCCATCAAGAGGAGTATCCTTGTGGCGAACCACGAACATGGGGATCTTGGTACCGTCTTTGCTCTGATACCATATCTGTTCCACAAGAAACCCGCCTCCTCCTGCAAGGCCTCCAACTTTCGTCTCGCGCCAGACCTTCCACGTACCATCCGCTTTCCCTCCACTTGGCTCGGAAAAGTCATATCGAGCAGCGATACCGGGCGTGCCAAAGCCTGTCAACCAAACAAAGAAGAATTGTTGCTTGCGTCGTCCGGAAGTAGTGAGGGTGCCGACATGGTCTGAGGCAAGGCGTTTCAGTTGTCTGCCGGTCTTTAGATCGTGGATGTAGATTTCATCCTTCACATTGCGCTTGTAGACGGTCACCAATCGATCGTACCCGAGGATTGATGGGTCTTCAAGATGCGCGTCCTTGTCTTCGGGAATAAGGTCCTCGCAGAAGTCCTTGATATGCACGGGGCTTGACTGAGAAGCAATACGAAATGCTTCAACGTCGACAGTGATAACCTTATATCGCGGCGCCCCGACATTAGTATGAAGGTAGAACTTGGTTCCATCGTTTCCGACACTTTTATGGTGTGAGAGGAGAGAATGATCCAAACATATTCAAGGGCGTACATGCCATATTCTGCCTCAAAGTCGTCCACGAGCTTAATCCAGTCAAGATTGGGTCCTATAGGCTCCTTTTCAAGGTCGGCAAGCCAAAGCAAGTTTTTCTGACCCTAGTTCGTTAGGGTTCATCAGACGTTAAAAAAAGCATACCCGCGATGAATCCCGAGAAATTGATAGCTCAAGCCATCGCCCATCCGACTCTGAGATCCCAAAGCCCCACAGCCATTCTGGTTGCTCCGGATTCTTCATCACCAATATATCCTCGGCTGTGTTAAGTCAATGGCCAAATAGAGTGTAATCGATGTAAGCGACATACACTGATTAGTGCCAATCCTATGGTAGAAAAGCTGAGCGTCCTTGTCACTCTCCGCCTTCAAACAATCCAAGTCTGCTGGGCCGTGCGATGAGCGATCGGGAAACCTCTGAGCAGGGTCATCTATCTAAATAGTGGATCCAAATAACCGAGAACATTAACCTGATAGAAAAACCCTCTGCTATCGTGGGTCCAAGCGATGGAAGAGAACTTCACGAATCGAAGCTCATCAGGGAGGCGCAGGTCTTTCTCAGCATCAGTTAATGGATGCTCTGTAGAGCGAACGTAGATATTTGTGAAATCGCTCCCCTATGAAATTACGTTGCCTTGCACGATGTCCGCGACTAAGTGACATACCGAGCGGGACAATGCATAGGCGAACCATTTTCCATCTCGCGAAAAAGAGCTGGAACCCAGAGAGATAGATCCATCACTTGAGAGTACATTCGGCTAAGGCATGGAAGTAGGATGGAGGTAAGTTCGGTAAAACGTTCGGACGTACATCAAAAAACACGTCGCCACCAGGTCCAGAATTAGGATTGGGGAGTTCCGAATCTTTCGAGCGATAATATACTACCCAGAGAATACGTAAGCAGGATTCAAAGGGTGGGCGAAAACTCAGACCTGGCTGCGCCTGTAGGCCACTATTGTACCACCAATACCATCTACCGTCGTCCCGCAATGAAGGCGAACCGAACTAGATCGACCATGGCATTCGATCTTTTTATATATTCACAGAGCCAAGAGAGCTTACTTTCTCATAGTCAGTACTAGCTCTAATTTCCTCCTCCAGCCTAGAGCGATCTGGATGTGCGTCTAAGAACTCTCGCGCAAGAGCCTCCTGAGCGGCAAGCCATCTCTCCTTTTCCTCTCCGTCATTTTCAAGCCATGCATATGGATCCTGGACCTTCACTTCGCCTTTGGCTTCACTCTGATAGATATCAACATGATTGGAGCGACGAGTGGGCGGGTAACGATGCGGTGTCCATGAGGATGTGGTGACCGACATTTTTCCCAGCCGGGGAGAAAGGGAAGATTGATGAGAGATATGTCCAGACACCAACGGGCGTATATATACACGCGGGCCAAGGAGAACACGCACAAGCATCGTGCCAAGAGCGGACCGAGTCGATCCGGTCGTACTAAGTAAGTTAGAAAGGCGCCCGTCGTCAACCGTGCTTGTGCTTTCTTATGGTCGATAGATCATCTATTGCCCGCGCCGTGTCGAGATGTCGTCCAGTACGGCCACATAGCCCATTTTATTGTCTCGCAGCCCACAGAGTACCGACGCTATGGGTACTGTACCGTGGCCTCTTGCGAGCTTCCCCCAGTCCGGTCGTACGTCAACTCAATCCTCTACACGTTTCTATCTGATAAGGTACAGGTGCGCTCCCATATACAAATACTCTTCCGCAAATTCCGTCATCTCACAAGCCCTACCTCCACTAAGCCTCTATTAGAGAGGGGCTATCGGGTTCGGAACTCATGCCATTGCACTTACACTCATCGTTTATTTGGTCGAGTAGTGGCTTGACACTTTCCGTGAAGCAAAACAAGGGAATGAGCACCTACACGCTGTCCTTGAGCGTTTCGGACACCTCATACGTGCTCGACACGTGAATAACAGGATGCAACGTATGGTCAACGATGTTCTTGTTTGTCCCATTCCCCTTTTCTTTTCGATCTTCGAACGACCGCGTGACCTGCATATAGTCTTGGAACCATCGTCTCCTCAACCGCCCCATCGTCTCATCGTTGTTTAGGCCTAGCATATACAATGGGCCCCTCCCACGGCTTAAACCCCAGCCAGACCACATTTCTGGCATGATTCATAAACGCCGCGTGGCCCGTAACTTGCGTGTCGAGCGCCAGCGAACAATTTTCTGTCGATTCCAGGACCTTCAAGTCGAAGCACAATTCGAAGTCGAACTCGCAGCAAAGGGTGCACAATTTAACCACTTCTTCAGCAAGCCGTATCTCGCAGCATGGCTGACGCCGCTCAACGCAAGCCTCGATGAACTTCAAGCGGCTTTCGATCGCGACGCCGCACGTGCTACACGACCAACACCGCCGGGCCTCCTGCGTCAACTGAGGGCCGCACGACGTGAGAAGATTGCTAATAAGACGCGCGAGCGCGAGCGCGAGGCTCATGGGGAAGTGCTCTTCGCCACACGACGCCGCTCACGCCTCGGTTTCCC
Organism: Lactifluus echinatus; assembly: GCA_003315975.1. Lineage (NCBI taxonomy): Eukaryota > Fungi > Basidiomycota > Agaricomycetes > Russulales > Russulaceae > Lactifluus > Lactifluus echinatus. The sequence goes on along the minus strand of QFEA01001937.1, from coordinate 31,152 downwards.
TGCACACGTACTCGCACGATGGGCTCCTGATGTGCGCAAAGCCAACCTAATTGCTCGACGCAGCGTTGGCTTGGTAGGATACACCGGGTACGTGAAGCGCAAGCTAGGCTACAAAAGCCCGCCGGAAGAAGACCAGGTGGACAAGGCGACCCAAGAAGGCCTGGATACCCTCACCGAGACGATACGGAAAACCAACCAAAGCCGGCGGGATACGGGAATGCAATCAGAACCATTTATGAAGGACAACGGACAACGACCGATCTAGTACTACGAAGGGCGGAGGACGGGGGATGCAGCGTGCTTTTACAGTTAGAGGCCTAAGCAGCTGCATTTGTCAGAACTGTCGCTTGACGTAGAATACAAGACATCAATCAGAAGGAGCGCATTTCTACCACATGGCGTCCTTCACTTCACATAACAACTACATATAGATACATTCCTCTCATTCATAAGCTCGATCGATCTTAGTTAAAGCCTTGCTTTTTGTGTCTTAAGAGCATCAGTTACGATCCCCGTCATGGCGATGACGGCTTCGTCCTCTTGACTGCGTCCCACAAGTTGCAGTCCAACTTGTCCGTTTTGGAACGTCTTAGGTGAGTCGTCTGTCCGAGTCCAAAATCGATGGTCAATATCCGAAATTTGCCAAGGAAGGAAGTCATTCATACACAGCTCGTACAACTTCCGGTCCTGCTTGCTCATAAAAGCATGTTCCGGCTTGGGTTGGTCGAGTACAGGATCTACCTTGGTGACGGGAAAAGCACAAGCGGGATAATCCAGTGCATTCCAGATGAGCGTGAAATCGGCACTGCAGAAGAAAGCATTCAGCGTTACCACTGCCGGGGTGCGAGAAGTCACACAGACCTGCTCTTCCCGTGCGGAGGCGGCGGGAAGGGCGAGACAGGAGATATGATGGCATCCACAGGCCGCCCAGTGGACGTCAATGCTTTGGTGCTGTTCCAGTAATCTAGATATTCCTTCCGGATAGCTGCGCGCCTCTCCTCTAGGCGGAATAGCTCGAATGAAGATATGCCAGCGCCTGAGACATATGTGGGCGCATTGGAAATGCTGGTGGTTGACATCGTTGTCAGAATAGGTTCCCCTGTTTGGGATGTGACATCAATGAACTCTTGTCGTCCGCCTGCGCCCCAAATATCGACCTATGGAGGATGAAGAGATCGCTTATAACAAGACATAAATTTCACACTTGCCGCTAATTTATAGATCTCCACATGCTTGTAAGGCTTCCAGTCAACCACTGTAAAGGGCTTGGTACTGCTTTCGGGGGATTAATGAGACTGTCTTTACCATCATGTCCCGCCGCGAGCAATGCGTTCTTGGTCATATCAAGAGCGCGGATAACTGGAGGTTGAGGAACAACGAGGCCATCATTCCAGAGAATGCCAAACGTGAGCTTATTGCCACCATCATGCTCTGCGAGGCGGTATTCGTCCTCGTCCCAGTTTTTTTTAAGACAATAAGGATCCTTCAGCCACGGTTTTTGGTTGATGACAGTCTGCATGAATAATCTAACGCCATCGAAATCCGTTGTGAGTGGCCCGAAAACAGATGGAAAGGAGTCGAGGCCCTTCAGCGTAGATGCCGAACCCTCGCACGGGATGCGGTGGTAGGATGGCCGAAAGCCATATACACCATTCATTGCCGCCGGTATGCGGATGGAACTAGCACAGCAGATGAGTACGAACGACCACAAACCAGGATAGTTGGCCTTACCCACCAATATCGGAACCAACCCCTAGGATGCTTCCCCTCATTGCCAACAGCGCACCCTCACCCCCAGAGGACCCACCACTCGTCAAGGTGCGATTTGCAGGGTTAACCGTCCTACCGAACACCAAATTGTAGGTCTCCGGCCACTAATATATTTACGACGATCAGGTCCACGAGGTGCGGGTTCACATAAGCAACGTGGACCTGAAGCCTACCATGAGCGTCTGTGGCACGTTTGTACGCACGTATAGAACGGCGCCGCATTCGATCAAGATCTCCGTGAGGGTAGCATCACGCTCCGCCACTTTCCCGACCCACGAGGCATATCCTAAGAACCCCACAATACGTTATCAAGGATATCGGGCGAATACTCTGCTCACGCACCCATTACAGTCTCCAGCCCCTTGATACATAGTTGGTCCTTGAGCGAGATCGGAAGCCCATGGAGCGGGCCAACGACTTTCCCTGTCGACTTTAACTGTTCATCGAGCCAGGCGGCCCTCTCAAGAGCGCGGTCGATGAATATTTCCGTGAGACAATTGGTCTGGGCAACGTGTATGGGAGGTAAGAATGCAGCCCGGTTGGAAGGAAAGACAGCGATGGACATACAAGTTGGTGAGCAATGACCGCTCTCTTGCAGAAGGCTGTGGTGACCTCGACGGAGGACCATTCTCCGGTCGCGAGCTTGTTGAGTAGGACGGCGATTTTAGCAACGTCGGTTATCTCCAGCTCGTGTGCTGACAACAAGCCACACTTGGCAGGGATGTCCGTCACGTCCAGTACATCATCTGCGGGCGGTGTGATTAGCCATTCTTTCGGAATAGATCTAGCTTGACGGTTTTTCTTGTCTTCAACAAGCTCCTGCCAAGTGGGAGACATGGTGATGGCAGATGAGGCCCAGTCACGTATTCGTTCAATAGCTCGGTGCTATCTGATGATATCTGATACTTTTGATAACCGCAACACGGAAAAGGGCATCGGAAGTCGGAAGTTAAATGGAACTCGCGAGCGCCGAGGTGATCCTCGGAAGGATTTGCGTGTGGTGTCACTTCTTCCGCGGGCGCAGCATCTCGAGACTAGGATTGTCTGAAGCAATATCATACACGAACACGACGAGTGTATTCCTAACACGACGGTGTGTCCCACAATATATGAGTGCCGGCATGGCTGGCATGCCGACCAAGCGAATGCCGAAATAGGGGGGATATTCCCGATGCTAACCTTAACCAACCTGCCATACCTATAGCGACTCGTCTGGGTCTGGTTTTGCGTGGTGAGGACTTACTAGATCGCCAACGAGATTCTCGAATACCCTTGCGTCCATCTTCAACAGCCTCCTATATTCCTGCACATTCTTTAATGGTCTGACGATGCGAAGCAACTCGAGAGCTTACATCGCACACGGATGGGGTCACCTCACAAAGTGTGACGCACAAAGCCCTCAGTGCGTGTTTTAGTTCTTGGGGCTCTGCTGGGGTTCATTAGATCTGCACTGGACCATTTCACTTCCCACGAAAACGTGCCTGGATCGGCCTTTCTTCCATCCCAAAGGGCAACCCAGCATTTTGCCACGCCTTCCATGATTGTGCCCTTCCAGTTCTCTATGCGCGGGGCACATTCTTGGATAACCACCCCCAACACACGAAGGGAGGACAACTGCAGTGTTATGTGTGGCTTTTTGTAAGGAACAGGGTGTAGTGGGTGTGTGAGCTGCGGAACCAAGGCCTGATACCGGTTAATCTCATTGCGGTATGTGGGGGTTGATAAACCGCACCTTCAAGTACCGCGTTGCACCTATTCCGAGCAGACTCACCACAACAGGCAATACGTCGACACTCGCTTCAACCGCATCCGCATCATCCGAACTATACATCCACACGCTTCCAATCACGCCATCACCCAATAGTGCACAGAGTTGGGAGAACCGCTGTTCAGAACCGGGTTGTGTTGTACGTTCTATGAGATTCGTCGCAGCAGGGATCGCGGCTCGCAGTATGTCTGGCGTATGTGGCGAGTGGAGGAAGGTGAGGGCACGATGTAAGGACTATATATGCAAATTAGATGAGGTTTCAGAATTGCAGTGAAGCATGGAACCACACAGCAAGAATAAGCTCGGATACTCCGGTACGATTGAGAAGCGAAAGGGGTGCATGTTCAAGCATAGAATTGACAACTCGGATGCCCAGAAGTTTATACCTTGCTTCAAAGTCGTCCAACAAAGTCATCATCGGAGGCACGACGAGATACCACAGGCGCTCGTATGCGTCAGTCTGCAAAGACAAAGTTCAGCGTGGGCCGAGGCCAGGACTCTGATGCATGCGCGTACGTCGATCCGCTCTACACACCAAAGGAGGACATTACCGATGCCTGGGTGCTCCTTCCATACTTGTCCTTCATACGCATCCTGGGTAGCCGCATACCCCCCAGCCGTCCGAGGTAGCTTCCGGCCAGTTTCGGGATTCAACATGGGGTGGGGGTTTGCCTGGAATACCGGCTTGATGTGCGTCATCAAAACTTGCTCCAGGTCCTGCAAGGATGGCTCTCCCCCCAATCGTAAAACTTCTGGAGGGAGGGTCACTTGAGTCATTTTCCAGCATAAGCTACACCGAGCGCTTGCCGGATGATAAGGCACTGATGTCCTTAGAGGTCCAGTCGCCATCGCCCTGGAATACTGCGCAGGCATAGATGAGATCCGACTTTTGGTTTGCATCTGGCTTATCCACAAGTCGACGCAGGTCTTTCAGTGCGTTCAGTGCATTGGTTTTCCATTCGTCAAGTTGGGCAACAGCATGTTCGTCCTCTGCGGTGTCACGCTGCGTGAAACCGGAAGGTATACGCAGAGTATTCAAAAGGCTGGTAACATCTCGAAATCGATCATCCACGGATTCGGATAAAATTGCCATCGGGTTGCAAGGCAAAGGCAAGGATAATCCAGGTAATCGGAAAATGACGCCGGACCACTGCTGATGTGCGGACAAATATCTCCAAACTTAGTTACTACCACATCCGCACAATAAGCCTTGAAAATGTAATTACTTTGCTCAAGTCAGTATCTAGGGGGTGAATAATAGCAAAACATGTAAATAGTTTGATAGCAAATTCTCCGTCTAGCATCCAGAAAGAGAAAGAGGGCTGCTTTGCACCACAGGCACCTGATGCCGGAAAAATAAACCCTTACAACTGTAAAAGCAGTATCAGCCATCGCCACTTCGGAAAGGATGGATATGGGAGTACTCTGAATAAGAAGGACAACTAGCAATGCCTTATGTTAGTCATCATACATCTGCAGGAAAGAAGGGACGTACGTCCTCAGGAGTGAGTCGGCCCATCGCCTACATATCGCCGTAAACAACAGTCTCCGAAACAACTGTGTGACACGCACCGAATCATCAGTCGAAAGAGTGGCGTCCACCATCGCCGACTTCTTCTCCTGTAGCTGCACAATGCGACTTTCGATGCTGTCCTCGATAACGAGTTTAATAGCCTGCACTGGTCTACGTTGGCCAAGTCGATGTATACGATCCATAGCCTCTGCACGTTGCAAATTGGTGATAAGTAAACGTAACAGCGCGCGTGGACTCACGAAACTCGACCTGCCAAGCCAAGGTAATGTCAGGAACGATAAGAGTTGTGACAAGGAGGGAAGAGAGAGAGAACCCACCGCAGGGTTCCACCAACTATCCATGAGATACACACGAGATGCCTCCGTCAAATTGAGAGCCACGCCGCCAGCTTTCAGGCTGACGAGGAATACGGTAACATGTACATTATTCACTGGAGACAGATAACCTTATATTGTGATCGTCACCCCAGGCACAAAACTCACTGAAATGCTGGATGGTGGCATCTCGCGCCTGGGGGCTCATCGTGCCCTCAAGCCGGCAAATCTGTCATTTGTCATTAGTCCATACCCGAACCGACGAAGGAACCGGTTCACCGAGAAGCCAGCGCGCTGCAATCGGAACGCAATAAGATCCAAAAAGTTCACGAACTGACTGAATACAATGCTCTTCGTTGTCGCATCTTGATTGCGTAGATTGCTCAGCTCCTCGACTAAGGCTTCTATCTTTGAACTCGATCGCCACGAGTCGATCTCCAAGCGGCCAAGGATACCCTGCCGCGCTGTGGCTGGCATTTCCAGCTCCAGGGCCGGTGCCTCAAGATCAATGGTGAGAGCGAGATGGCAAACGGGGCAAGCAGGCTACGCCATGTGCGCGCGTATTAGCACGGTAGGGAAGAACAATATAAGCGCCAAACTTACATGTGCTTCAATGGACGCATCCAGGTACTGCTTGATACACTCACGATCGAAGATGTGCCTGCATTTTGCCTGAATGGCATCCTCCGCGACATCGTTGCACAATCGACACACGGTGGCCTCGCCCTCTTCTTCACCGAACATCCCGGCATTGTTCTTGCTACGAATCACGAGATCAGGATGGCACGCCATTTGCCGCATACGCGTGATGAGACTGAAGATATTGGAGTAGTCTATAGTTGTCCTAGTGTAAACAACCACTTGTTCATTTCTAACATGGGACTTACTATTAAGAAGTGTGCCTGCGTCAACATACGTGCTGAATTGCCGGGTCGCGTCCGAAAACAAGCTTAGGTACAGCTCCTTCTCTTCTGGGCTAAAATAGTCGCGCCGCACAATGACAGTGCGCGGTGGCAGGCCCAGGTCGTCCGCGCGCTGTACCTTGGTACGCCGTAGCATGATCCGGTCCAGTAAGATACGTAACTTCTTAAACGCGATACTACCCGGACCGGCCATCCCGTGCTTCTGAATAGGGGTGAGGATTTCGTTATTCCAGAAACACGTGTGCATCATAGGACTATGGCCGCAATCTGATTCGAAGTCAATGCAAGTGTTACACCATATAACCGATAAGTACGCGTACCGTCACATGCCCTCTTATTACTGAATTTCCAATGTAAAGACTTGCAATCGCACTTCTTACCTTGGAACACAATCAGCACTTCAGAAAGGGACACCACAAGACGGAGAAAGCAGTGGGGCGACGTACAATAATAGTGTGAGAAAGGGTCGCACCCTAAGAACCTGATCAAACTATACAATTCGCCGACTCGGTTCTGGAGAGGCGTCCCAGACAGGCACCAGCGATATTTCGCTTTCAGCTCAAAGGTTGCCTTGGCGGTATTTGTCGCACGTTCTTTTATGTTATGAGCTTCATCGAGCTGGGGTGAGATAAAATCCGTGAGAAGGACGGACGCGAGCTAATATATTCACTCACGATAACACGCTCCCATTCAATGGTGTGAAGGGTTGACCTTTCCTTGATGATCGTATTCTTACGTTTAAAGCCCGTCTGTTGCTTACGGAAACAGCTTTCGAGGACGGCGTATGTGGTGAGGACTACATCACATTTCTCCAACTGTTTGGGGTCAGTAATTCGCGACGCGCCATGCCATACAAGCACGTCCATGCCGGTTGTATGCGTTTCAATTTCATTGCGCCACTGCATGATCGCAACTGTCGGACTGTAAAGCAGGCAAGATCGCCATATCCGCGCATTTCAAAAAAAAAAAATAGCAACAGACGAAAATGAAAACGCACGCCACAACCAAATTGGGCTTCGCAGAGCCCGACACCATCAGAGCGATCATCTGGATTGTCTTTCCCATCCTGCAACGCAGTTAGATTATACCGTGGATATCCCGTTATATTAACTTACCCCATCTCGTCCTATCAAGATTTAGGTTTTGGATAAGCACGCGGACCATTCTAGAAGGTGCCATAGACTGACCGCCAAAAGGCCACCCGTGTACCGACCGAATTCTTGCTTACGCATCCAAAAGAGGGATTCTTGCTGAAACGGCAGGAGGCTTACTTTGAGCCCCGAGGGCTGCTCCGCCTTTTGGGGTTCCACGATTCCAACGGTCACCTCGAGATCACCCCAAGCATCACAAAGCTCAGGGTGGTGCTTGTGCAGCTGAAATGTAGACCTCTCTGCCTGCAGAGGAACGAAGTCAGCGTCTATAGATGAGAGATGAATATGTTCGTTGGACCTACGTAAGTCAAACGTCTACCAAGCCGGGATGCGTGCATTCGCATCTCATTCTTTTCCAAGCGGGCGAGTCTTAGCGCCTCTCTACGAGGAGTGAGACCGTCAACAGGAGGGCTGCCGCTATCGTATTTGGCATTCCCTTTGCCTTTGCTCGGGCCCTTGCGCTTGTTTAAATTTAATTTAACCGTCTGCGCGATGGGTTGTTCGTCATCTGAGTCGGTGGTCTCCAGAGCCTCACGATAGTCACTGTCAAGAGACGATTCCGAATCAACTTCGAGGCCTTGCTGTAAGGTAAGGCGGCGCTCTGCGGTGGCAGCAGCCCGTGCAGCGCGCGTGGGGACACGGAAGCCAGCAGGACTTGCACTCGTTGATGCGCCTCCACACGCCGCGTCATGAATGGAGGCTGCGATGGCAGCGTTGAACATTGCCGACTCATCCCCTTCATGATGATCATAAGCTCTAACCGCTCCAATAGACGCCCTCTTGTGGGGCAATTTCCGGCCTTTGCGAAAAGTGCTGTCTCCGTCCTCCTGCTCATCTTCGGAATCGATTTCAGACTCGCTATTTTCGAAATTCGAGTCCGAGTCGTCTTGATAAGTCATAGGCTCATCGTACCAGAGGTTGGCATCAGAATCCGGGATTATTTCGTCCTCAGACCTGTCGACAGAATTGGTAGGTGCTTTCCCCTTGCCCTTATCCTTCGAGGTGTTGAGATAAGCGATAACGATCAACCGAAGACCGTTGGAGCTAGGGCAATACCCACACTCACGTTCTGAGACGGGACTGGAATCTCAACATATACTGCACGCCTTTTTGCAGGCGGTTTGATGGAACCCGTCTGATCGCCGCCATCACTCTCAGCAGACCTCTTCCGGCGCGTTTCTGCAGTCCTCTTGACATTTTGGTTGCGTTTCTTCTGGAAAGTGAATTCTTCCCCCTCTTCTTCGCCACTTGTGGCAGGAGTGTCAACGGTAGAACACGCGTTGCTGTTTGGAAAGGGCACAGAGGAGACGGGTGTAGTCGAGGTTGTGGATGGTTGCTCATTTTGTTCTGCAGCAAGCCTCCCTCTGGTCCTCGCCATTGTACTAAAAAAAAATATTTTTTTTTAAATCTTTTCTGAACAGAGGTTTATTCGCAGACGAGGGACGAGAGAGGAAAGGAGGACAAGTTGAGGGTGAGTCGACGGGTTGTCGCGACGCGGCACCGTGTCTCCCGGCAAATGCCGTATTACGCCACAGGCGCGTCGATTGCCATGTCCCAGTCCGTCCTTTGAGCGTCTAAGACTGGCCGAGGGCGCAGAGTGAAGAAATTGGACCGACCCTTGTTATGCACGGGCGACCCTGCAGACTGCCTGCATTCCCGATCGGACTCAGATACGAACACGATGGGCGGTCTACCGATTAGCCTCGTGTACAGCTATTTCATATTCAGGAACTCAAGCCCCTCCGTGCCTACCGCCGACACTCCAGTTCCCACCACGTGTGGACGACGGTCGAACACCTGACCACTGACTCATTTGGAAGCAGTGAAGACAATCATATCTATTTCGAGGACAACTTGGCCAAAAGCCCGCAGGCGTTGATGACCAACGTGGCGCTCATTGAGCCGCCGCAAGGCTGATCTTTAACTCCCCCCGAACCCCCTTGATGCAGCATGCACATGTCGCCCATTGCGCCGTATCCTTCTTCTAGGGGGCGATCGATCCATGTCCCGAAATGCCGTGTAGAATTTGTCCTTCGTGTTGGCTTCTGAAACCTATCCCATGACCCATCTCGGAGAGACTTGGGTATGGCACTCGTCACATCATAAAACCTACAATCCAAGCCCCGAATGTTCCCACGTCTCCCATTTCCCCGAGGACTAGATTTGCCATCTTGGTAAAAGCAATCATGTTTGATACCGGAAATAAATAAAACAGCTACCGAGCGCGCCACGTAGGTACAAGGACATCAATCAAGTAAAGACCAGAGCTATGTACGAAAAAGAAAGAAACACTCTAGGACTTATCACTCGAAATGTGGGACATAGCTTCCAACGCACCAACGATCTGACGTGTTCCAAGGCATCTACCAATCACCTCCTCCGAAATCACCGCCACCATAGTCATTGTCTTGACCATCGACATAGCCTAGAAAGTACCACGCGACCAGATCAGTTCTAATGTAATGAAACTAAAAGTATAGAATTCAACTGACCTTGGTCGTAGGCATCTTCTCGTACGTTGTCCTCATGATGTTCGAACGCATCAGCGAGTAGAGCGCCACCTATCAAACCAGCGCCGCCCGCTGCCCCACCAGAAAGAAAAACATATAAGCCACGTCTCTTGGCACGCCACGAAATAATCCATTCGTACCTAATGCCATGCCTCCCATGCCTCCCATGCCGCCTCTACCTCGTCCGCCCTGCTGCTGTACGACTTGTGGCATAGGTTGTGCACCATACCCTAAAGATGGCCACGACATCTGAGTATCACAGCACCCTCTGCGTAACTACATATATACCTTGTGGGGGCGGCTGTTGTTGCCAACCTTGGTACCCTTGGCCGTATTGAGTTGGAAGAGCACCATAGTTCGGCTGGCCTTGGTATGGTTGCTGATAGCCACGCTGGGCTGATTGACCGCCAGGATATCCGACTGTATGCTGAGGCTCGTTAGACGACGGCAGCCTACCGTAGGATTGGGGTTGCCCGGATGATGTGTTGTTGTAAGATTGGCGGCTCGTCGGCTGGTCAAGTGGCGGCGAAAAGTTCTGCAGCTGCGGGGAAGGCCCTGGTGGGTCAAGTGGGTGATGCCATTGTGATTGCGGAGGGTTCTTATTTGTATCTACATAAAACCTGCAAGTGCCTCACGAGTGTTAGATGCCGTCGTCATTGTCACTGTGAGACAACATCAACAGACCAAGACTGGTAGCTGTTGAACGATCAGGTCAGAGGGGTCCAGTAGTAGAAAGGTGCAACGGGACGCACTTGCGGTCGTATGAAGTGACAAAACCGTGAGGAAGTGGTCTACGGTCAGGGTTACTGCCCTGAGGGGTGGTGTACGCTGGGGGTGCGGACATGTGGATATCGATGAGAGAAATGGCGAGTCACAGAGGGGAGTCAGTGATAAGTATAAGTATTATATATTCTCGTCGGTCGGCGGCATCGCTACTGATCACCCATCGGACCAATTGGACCTTGGACCCTGCTGACAATGTGCTCTTCTTACGCAGCCTCACCGCCCGGGGTTCGCCACCCGGCCGCGCTTGCCGGATGCGTCCGCGGAACAGCGGATGGACCATGCTCATCAGTCCAGTCCCCAGTTCAGTCCAGTTCATTCCACAGCATCGCATCATTGCATTCCAAGCGCCCTTCGCCGACCTTGCCATTCGCGTGGCCCTGACCCGAAGGGTGCGGCACAAGGTATTTTCTATATGGAACCCCGCGCTGCGTTAATTCGAGAGATGTACCGTTTTGCGACACCAGGGGCCGATCAAGATAAGCGTATAAGGTATGTATCATCCAGACGTCGAAAAGAAGCACAATTATATTGTAAACAAAAAAAAATTTGCATGTGCGGTAAGTAGAAAGTCGGTCAGTCGGTCGGGCGGTCGGTCAATCGGTCAATCGGCCTCGTGAGAGGTGTCAGGTGGTACCTCTACATTACACCTTGCTTCTCTTCTTCTTTTCGGGGCGTGCTGGCACTGGTGCTGCGGATGGGCTGATCTTACTCTTCGGCTTCGCAGTTACAGTTGCAGAGGTCGTGGTAATCTCAGCCTTGCGTTTTGCCTTGCTCTTCGTGGGTGGTGGAGACGGTACGGGCGACTCCACTTCCACCTTTTCATCTTCATCTTCGCCAGAAATACCGCCTGTGCTGTCTTCTTCTCCCTCGGACTTGTCGGATGAACTCGTATCAGTGGAGGAATCAATTGACTCTGGTAGTTTTCGCGCTAACTTGGCCACCTGAAATCGTTTCAGCACCCTTCATACACCCAAATGAGAAAGGGACAGTACTGGTGGACTCGCCGTGGCTGGGAGTATGGGTTCTTCAACAGCAGCAGCCGCGGGCTTACGGCCAGCCTGTTTCACAGGTGCTACAATCCCCCGGCGTTCTTCGTAGGCTCGTTTTTCTACTTCCCACTTTTGTTTAGCCTCGGCTTGCAGGCGCTCGTAAGGCTAAATGACCACGTTAGAAGCGAACCGCGGACGAATTTCAGAATAAAACACGAACAGCCTTCTGTTCGGGTGTCATCTCCGCCCATTGCTTCGAGACGCGAGTCAATATTTCTGCTGGGCTAATCTCGGGATGTTGCTTGCGCAGCTCCTGGCGCAAGTCATTTTGGAAGAAAATGTAGGAAGATGCTGCGCGTTTGGGCGCATCTGGGTCCTTTGCCTTCTTAATTGTGACGCGTCGCTTCTTAGTTGCACCCTCGACATCCTCCTCCTCCGTCCCGTGGCGTTTAATCCCCACTTGAGACACGGACAGGTTGCCATTAAGGGGGGCTTGTGTCAACATCTGCGCAAACTGGTCGGCAACATTCGCGCAGTGTCGCATTTGCTCTGCGACAGAGTTGAGACTCGCGATGAGCTAGATAGAGAGAGCATATGAGAGAAATGGTAATGATAGTGCGTGGATGACTAGCCGTTAACTTCTGACGCTCGACCTGGGCAATCACCGGGTCGTGTTGCGAGTTTGTCATTGCGGAGAACGGGAAAACGGAAAAGAAAGACGGTTCGTGGAGCACGTGAGGGTTTGTGTATCGGGATTACCATTGAAGGGTATTTCGGAGTTCCAAGAATTGAGGCGGAGACGGAAGCTGAGCCTAAGTTCATAAGTGGCCCTTCGCAGAGGATAATAAGCGTCACCGACGACTGAAGACGCTCCTTTCTGGACTGGCCATCCAAGACATTGTCCCAGCTGGCAGGTCTGTTAGCGGTATCGTCACAGAAATTTCGGTTTTCTTCTTTCTCCCCTCGTCTTTCCGGTTCAGTTACGCCAGTTTTGAGCCGTAATTGTGTGTTTTGGCAGTCGTCGGGAAAGTGCAGTTGCGCCTCGCCGCAGAGAAAAGAAAAAAAGAAAAGAGAAAGAATAAAGAGACATTCGACAAATGGACGTATTTTCGAATACGTCCGCCTGGTTGCAGCATTCTCCCACCCAGGTTGCCCAGCCGTCGTCACAGAGCGACCTTTCCGATTCCCAACGAGCTCCCAATCCGACTGATTGGAAAGACCCGTCGTCGTCTGCGTCTGGCTCAAACGGACCCTCTGCGGTCTCCGGGAACATTGATCTCCACGACTTTGGTCTCGGTGACCTATCTGGTAAGCACCGCGTGTACGCAACGCAACGCCATCTCACCCACCTCACCGCAATTTTCCAGCGCCACAGACGTCCTCGACGTCTCTCACAACCCCTTCCCCCTTCTTCAACTACACCAACAATTTCTTTCTCCCCTCCGTCCCCCCTCCCTACAATGCAATGTCCTATGGCTCGTCATCCTGGTCTCCCCAGCCAGGACAGGTGCCTTTGTCATCCTACTCTACCCTGAATGGCGCTACGTCCTCGAGTTCTCCTCGATCCCCAACTTCCCAACCCTCCCAGGCTAATATTGAGTGCGTAACGTGATTGTCTGCCTTGGGTATCCCCATTTACTTGTCCATCACAGTCCCGCATTAACGACTCTCAGCACATCAAGCTCACCACTTCCATATTCTCCGCCGGCCAATCTTCCCCAACAGCAAGCACCCCAGCATCACTTACCACTGCATTCCCATTACCCTCAATTATCTTCATTATCTATTGCATACACACAGGCATCTTCCCCCCCTTTGGCACCTACCCTTTCCCAGTCGACGCAGAATCAACCGCAGCCCCATACTCAGCCGCAACCACCGCAACCGTCCCAAGGCACTCTCTCTCCATTCGCGCTCCATGCTCCCCAGCACTTATCCGCCATTCCGCCATCCTCATTCTATGCCGCCACACCGCAGTCCGATTCTCTCGCTCCTCCTTCCCTGAGTCGTCGAGAGGCATTCATCAATGCCATCAAGTCCTCTCTGCAGACGAAAAGTTTTTCTGGTGGCGCTCGTAGCGTGCAGCAACTTGTCAGCCGGATAATAGAATACGGGATTTTGGAAGTGAGCGGACAGACTAGACTTGATATTCTCACCAAGATCCGAGACAATGCCGGCAACAATTATTTTCGGGCTTGGCTCGAAAATGTGTCTGCGATGGATATCACGCGGGAGTGGTTAAAAGCTGGAGCAACTCCCAGTGCAGATAATCAAGTGCTGGAGACTGTCATGCCGTTACTTCATGTGTGTTTCCTATGCTTATATTCTTTTTTTTGTGCCTCATTATATTTATTTTTCTTCTCGCTGTCATGCCGTTAAATCACCTGCACGATTCGTTCTCATTGGCTAGATTGCGGACCGCTTGCCATTTACGGGCGAGACGCTCGTCTCCTCCAAAATTGGCAAAATTGTGCGCAAGCTCTCTAAAGATGCCCCGATCCCTGGTGAGTTCACTAAATGGGTGTATTGTCTAATTGTGATTTCAACTGCGCAACGTTTTTCTCAGCGGTCAAGGACATGGCAGCGAATCTCGAGCGGAAGTGGCGGAGTCAATTCGTCTTCATGCAGGATCAGGTCATGCCTGCAGATGACGATGCACAGGGTAGGTCTCGTCATCGTCCATTCGTAATCGAATCGGTTCATTGAAATTTATTTGAACGCCCGATAGACGCGAAACAGAAAAAGCGCAAGCTCCCCGATGCCCCGTCCAAGCCTGGTCCACCAGCAAAGAAGAGTGCGGTGTCTGTGGCCTCATCATCACGACCTTCAGTGGTGGTCAAGAAGGAAGGGAAGTCATCAACAGTGGCAGTTGCCTCAGCGGCTGCAACGATGAAGGAGTCAAAGTCGGACTCGTCGTTTTTCTCGGCGCCCAAACAGAAACCGAAGTTACCGAGCTTCAAAAAGGCACCTGCAGGGGCGACGACAACGATTTCAGTGAAGAAGGAGCCAGCAGCAAATGTCGCTCAGCCCTCGTCAACCGATGCATTCCAGGAGGCTCTGAAAGACATGGCGAGGGCGCGGAAGCCGTCGCCTGCTGCCCCTAGTATATCCAATAATACGGAAGTGGTGTCTTCTGCGACATCAGTCGGCGCCAAATCGCTCAAAAAGAAGAAATCCGTAACATGGGCTCCTGACGGGCAGCTCGAGTTGGTGAAACTCATTGAGAGAGCGGTGTACGACGACGATCCCATTGATGTCAGCCTCTTCTTCCTATCAATAATAGTACAGTACATTAATTACGTGCTACTTTTACTGATTTACAGGGTACTCCACACGCGTTGCACAATGTACGTGAATTGGACAGAGGAGAGGGGGCTGCTCTGCATGCCCACTTATTCGAGGAGCTTCTTGATTGGTCGGAGCCACAACGTAAGCATCGCTCGGATGCACCAAGCGAGGCCGCACTGACGCCACGTCTTACTAGCTATCGACATTCCAGAGGATATTGAAACGCGTCCGCGTGGAGAAGGCAGCCAAGAACGCGGCGCCCAAGAGCAACGTGAACTTACCGCTCTTGGTGCATCTTATCTCGTCCAACCAATACCTGACTCACCCGTGGATCTGTCATCGGGTTCCGTACTTTCCCAAGAGCAAGTCGATGAAAATGTAGTACATATGCTTGCAGGTGCTGAGATTGATGCTCTCTCTTGGCCACCTGCGATTGCAACTACGCCATTAGCTGGTGCAAGTGTTGCCGAACTCGTTGGGCAACTTGCCGCCGAGAGTGTGGGGGTACCCGATGCCGTACACACGCCGGGGTTCGACCCTGCTTTATTAGCGCAGCTTGCGAGCAGTATTCCGCAAGAGCAGCTCCAACAGCTCGCACAGATGTTTGCTACACAGTCACAGTCTCCGCCTCCTGCCCAGCAACAAGACGACCAACAAAGTTGGGACGCGCAGGCCCCGGCATTTCCGGCGGATGCCGGCGGCGCCGGCGGCGCGCCACGCGATCGTTGGCCTTCCACGCCGGAAGAATCAAGGTGGAACGGAGCGTCCGGGCGGGGACGGGGGCGGGGCCGCCCGCTTGATGGGAGTAGACAGTTTAGATCGCGAATACCTTGCTCGTTCTATGCACAAGGAAGGCAAGCACACATCTCCACGCACATTCCCCTCTCCCCCCCTTTCCGCCTGAGTGTGAAATAACTAATGGAAATTCGTATCTAAACAGATGCAAGTTTGGCGATCAGTGCAACTTTAGCCACGATCAGGGTTTTAGCTAAGCGGTCCAGGGGCGCAGTTTCGCACGCGTTGTGGAGAGGCGATAGTTCCGTCAGTTTATAGTATAGGCCACGCCAGGCCACGGCGCGACTGATCACGGGGACTGTGGGGACGCGGGAAACCCCGGGCATGTGCCATTCACCCCTTTAAGGGTATGGGGTGTTTTTTTTATCAACCGGCATGGGCGTATGGGCGTATCGTAGTACCCTATTTTTACCAGCACGTATAAATTGAAGCATATTCATCGGAGGTCATGGGACAAGAGCGCTTACGGAGGTAATTAGCGGCGTCGCGCTGCATACTGAGCATGGTCTTATCATAAGATATGCATTCTTCAGATCGATCTGAGGGCTGTCCTTCTTCCGTCCTCCACTCTCGGTAAAATCGACCCGTGAAAGAAAACACAGTCAGAGGTGCATTACTAGAGTAGCTCTGTTGCGCACCAAGCACCCGATATAGGATACGTACAATGTGGATAAATACGACGATATAAAACATGGACATACGGCAAATCCCGGTGCGCAAGAACGGAAGCGGAGCTGGAAAACGATGAAAAAAAATCTGTGTCCGTAGAATACATGTAATTTCTAACATATTGCAGGACGAGATGTTTGAATTATACCGAATGCATGCGTGCGAGCGAGCAGACAGAAAGAGAGATAGAGGGTGGGAGAGCAGGTACAGAACTGTTTCAACAGAACGGCCGGGGCCCGCCGTTTGGACTACAAACATGGGCCGCCAAAGGGGTGTCAATTACCGCCAGTCCGTCCCCGTTTCCGAGAATTACGTTTTGCAGCAGCGGAAGACTGCTCAGCGCTCGAAGTTGTCGGTGATGCTGTCCCACCCCCTCCCTTACGCTTCAGCGTCGCGTTTGCCAAGGACGGTGTCGATGACCCAGCTGAGGTCGGAGCTACTGGATTAGGGGCATTGGCTTGCTGCGGTGTGCCCTTCGGCTTGTCCGGCGATGACGCCGGGGAAGATGTCGATGGTCCACTATGAGGAATGGTCGCATGCGAGATCTGAGTAGAGGATGGAGCCGACGGTAGATTGGGTGTAAACAACGAGTGCGCTGACGCTCCTACACCAATGCTATCAGGGAGGAACTGCCCTTGAGGGTGCTGCATTGGCATCTCCCGAATTTTTTGCGCAAAGTGTTTTAGCGTGTCTGGCAAATGGAGATATGTATCAGCACCGCCAAAGGCTTCATCAAGGAGTTGAACATACCTAACGGACCTGCGCCTGTCTCACGCGAATAATGCATAAGATCGGTCATCTGCGCAACGCTCTCTGCTAACTAAAAAAAGCCATAAGAATTCTTTGGACCTGTGCTGCAAAGGCCAGATTTGGCGAACGTACCTCAAGACATCTCATGGTGGCTTGCGGGATACCGAAAGCATTCACAGGCTCTGCTGGAATGAAAGCGCGTTCGTAAGTTATCCGAGGCTCTTCCCATCTTTCATCATCTCTTTGACCTATCTGCGGAGGCGGGGGTTGCGGCAGCTGCGGCGGGGGTGCGGATGGTATGCCTATACCGTTTACGATCGGTGATGGTGTTGGGGCATTACGTACTTGGGGGGTCTTGGTGGCATCAAGGCGGCTACCACCTATCATATCAACCGAGACGTGTTTCTCGTAGAGGTTGGAGTCGAATTGGATGTGGTCGATCTTGAGTACAAATGTAGAATGTGACGCAGGTTGCGCTGGCGCGCCGTTCTGGGTTGCGTTAGGAATCACAAAGACGTGGGCTGTAAATGGCCCGCGAAGCGTTACAGTGTATCCATTGTAATATCGATAAGTCCACATGGCAGAGACGCATTGTACGATCGCGTGGTTGGGTCCCACAACACGTTCGCGTGCCCCATCAAGGGACAATGTCATTGACTTGACGCCAGATTGACTTGTAACGAGAAAAAACCGGGGTAGGACTGGTGTGCCAACCTCTGCCCGACTGGTGAGCAGAAAACCCAAAGACACTAAACAAAACTAGGGCGAACCAAATACTTTTGCCTCCACCTTTTGGTTGTCTTTCCACAGTGTGAGTTTGAGCGTCGCCGATGTCAGGAAGAACTCTTCCACCAAACTAACCCAATGTGAGAGCTGTAATTTTTGAGACTAAAAGGTAATATGTTAGTCATGATCTGGTCCAATGACAAATCAGAATACATACCTTCTGGTCTTCAGCTGCAAGCATGCCACTGAACTGCAGGACACGCATTAAAGCCTGCCCAAGACCAATTGCAGGGGCATGACTACAGATTCAAGTTGTTGTGAGAACAAACAAACACCCGGACATAGGATTAACACGAACCTTTGTATGGGTGGACGAATACCAGGCACACCGGACTGTCGCGAAAGGTCACCATTCTCGGTGGACGACGTTGAGGTCAAGGGAGGCGGACCACCTCCTATAGTCGTGCCGATGTTCGGGCGGGGAGGTGGTGGTGGACCTGATCCACCACTGATACTTGCCGGATGTGCTTGGAGGAGGGTTGCGTTCGGCGGGAGCGTGCTAGCTGGGATGTGGGGTGTGAGCGATGACCGCGTCTGTTGCTGAGACGAGGGCCGCTGCGGCTGGGACTGGGGGCGAATCGGGTTAGAAATGGGTGCACTGAACCTCTCGGATAAATGTGCGGGAGACATGTCTGGTTGCTGGTGTGGTGTTTGCTGTCGAGGTGGTGTGGGATGTGACGTGCCCTGGGGCGTTTGAGTCTGCTGATGTGGCATGCGAAGAGTCGAATGCGACGAAGAGGGTGGTCGCGCTGGGGGCATGGTGGCGAAACTTGGAGGGAATCCCTCATTCATGCCGGCGCCACCACTCGCAGAGGGAACATTTGAACCATGTTGAAACGACGCGTATTGTGCAGGGGTTACGGTAAAGCCCGTATGGGTGGGAGACGTGCCAGAGGGCCCCGCGCCACCACTGGCAAGATTATGTGCCATGTCCATAGCTTGAGGTGGTGAAGATGTAGGAGGCATGAAGCCGAGCTGGGGATTAGGGCCAGTTATGTGATTTGGTGGCGGGTGGGGGGTACCCTGCGAGAAATGACCTCCCGTAAATCCTGAGACTGGGGTGAATGAATTCGCGCCTTCGGGAGTAGAAAGTGACCGATGCATTGACTGAGACATTGAAGCAGCCTGTCCTTGCGAAGCCTGCGGGGGTAGTTGAGGTCCTGGGCCACCTATACCCAGCCCACTGGGAAATCCTTGCTGTGCTTGCGTCTGCTGGGATACGTTACCGATCATGATGTGAGCAGGGCCTCGCATCCCACTGCTAGCGGGTGGAATATTTGGCATGCCCATATGCGGAGTACGGACTCCCGGTTGACCAGATAAAGAAGACTGTACAGGTCGCATCCCCATCTGCGATTGAGGCTGAGACTGAGGCCCTTGACGTTGCGTTTGAAGACCACCGGCAAGCCCTAGCGGGGGATTACTCACGTTCACGGGGTGAGAGCCAGGGTGAGATGTAGTGAGGGGCCCAACACCCACAGGTTGAGCTGCGACGCGTTGAGAAGCCGGTCCATTCTGTGGCAACATCCCCGGGTAGCTGACTCCTGAAGATTGGGGGACGACACCGTTCATGACTGAAGGACCAGTCGGCACTGCACCGGCAGTTGCACGTTGTGACTGAGCAAGGATGTCGCGGCGACGCTCTTCGGCACGTATGCGTGTCAGCTGGGGGTTGAGAAAGGGACCGTTGGATGTCTGTGGATTCTGAGGGAAATTCATGCCTTGGTTGGCGTTGGGGAGAACTGATTGGCTATGCTGCGGGGGGAAGAACGGCTGGTTCATCGGCACCCCATTTTGAAGTCGTGACATAGCCGGCTGACTATTTGTCTGCAAAATCGAAAAGGAGAAAGGGTCGTCAGCCAGGATGTAAAGATGGTGGGGTCTCGAGCATGCACTGCAGATTCGCAGAACCCAAGTAGAGCGCTAGCGAGGAGATCAAGCAGCTGAGATAAGCGGTTAGATTTCTTTCCGATAGAGACAGGCCTAAATGGAAGAAGAAATCTCAGTAGTAGAGGGCGACGAGGGGGACGTCGGCGACGTTGTTGGCGTCGAGCACGAAGTGAGGCGAATCCTTACAAAACTCGCACGGTCGGAGTCACACCAAACGTGACATGTAATTTCCGTCACGCAACATGGTTCGTCAATTCAAGCATCATGAGAGGAAACTCTTGAAAAAAGTCGATTTTCTCAACGTGCGGCTACTCTTTTTGAGTTCTGGTGTCACGTTGACTCATGCCGTCTTGCAGTGGAAGCAAGATGCAAGTCTCCGTGAGATCAAAGTCATGCGCAGATATCACATACAGGACCGTGAGGACTACCACAAGTCCGTGCATTGGCGGGCACATGCCATATCTGCCTCTGGGATTGACACATGCTTAAAACTAGGTACAACAAGCTGTGCGGGTCACTACGATCCCTAGCCCATCGCATCTCGCTGCTCCCTCCACAAGATCCCTTCCGCGATCGGACGGAGGCACAGATCCTCTCTAAGCTTTATGATATTGGCATCCTCAACTCGCAGGCAAAACTGAGTGATGTCGATAACAAGCTTACTGTTGCTGCTTTCTGTCGACGCCGTCTGGCAGTCATCATGGTCATGTCGAAGATGGCAGAAACGGTCAGCGCGGTGGGCATTGCATTTTTTTCAGCTAATAGGATGTACCGGTCTCACCGAAGATCAGGCTGTCAAGTTTATCGAGCAGGGCCATGTCCGTGTTGGGCCCGACAATATTACCGACCCGGCTTACCTTGTCACGCGGTGAGTATCCCATCGATGGGGCAAGAGCCCTTACCTGCTCACGCCTTTGTCGTAAGGCACATGGAAGATTTTGTCACATGGGTCGATACTTCCAAGCTGAAGAGGACCGTTATGAAATATAATGACGAAGTGCGTTGTGTTTTCACTAAGTGGCATCCCTTGTTGATAGAGTACTGTGTCAGCTCGACGACTTTGACCTGCTGTAGCTGTGGCACGCGTTGGTGGCATTGGCATTGTGCGGGCTTTATATAGAATGAGACACGTAGACACGAGACACGAGACGAGAAATTAATTTGCTTCATCCGGACCACGTGGATCAGGATCACTTTAACGGTTGTCACGCGTCGCGTCTCTTTCATTCTCCCAAACTCGCTCTCTTTCGTCCCGACCCTGTTCCGACTCGGCCACGGCTGCGACACCCTCTCTCCTCTGTTCTGGACAGATATATAGACCGGCATAGTCAGCCTGTGCCATGTCCGATCACGGCGATGGCAACATCAAAGTCGTCGTACGATGTCGCCCGCTCAACGCGCGCGGTCAGTTACCCTCTTGTCCGAGCGTGATGTAGATCGACCCCGCTCACATCGATAATCCGCAGAGCTTGCCCGCGGTGCAAAGCCGCTCGTTCGCATGTCCGGCAACCAGACATTGCTTGATCCACCAGAGCCCGGCTCGGCCCAGGAGAAGGCTTCCTCGGGTCGCGCGACCGAACGCAAGACAATGGCCTTCTCCTTTGACAAGAGCTATTGGTCTGCAGGCCCTCGCGACGAGCCGGGCTACTGCTCACAGCAGACTCTATTTGACGATCTCGGGAAAGAACTACTAGATCATGGATTCGCCGGCTTCAATGCGTGTATTCTAGCCTGTAAGTGTCCTTCTGTTATCTGGAACTTGTCTCACGCCTCCCGCATCGTGAAGATGGGCAGACTGGTACGTCTCATCTACGGTTCTGTTGATTTCCGTACCGATCTTCGAGACAGGGTCTGGGAAATCGTATAGGTGTGTCTAGAGCTCTTCCTACATGTATTGCGCGACTCACTGGCTCCCTTTGGTTCTTTATTCGCCCCATCATCCCTACTTCTCGAATATTCTCACCTACTCCACGTTGTCGCACTCTCCCCTCCCACCTGGTGCAGTATGATGGGTTGTGAGTTGCATATAATCACATGTTTCACACGCCCCTCGTTGAAGCTCCGCGCCGTAGATGGACCAGACAAGGGCATTATCCCACAAACGTGTAGCGAGCTATTTGTACGCGTGGCACAGAAGCGTACCGCGGACGAACACCTTAAATTTACCGTCGAGGTCTCTTATATAGAGGTGTGCTTTATTCCATGACACCTTCCTGGACATCCAATTAAGGTCGTATCTGCACAGATATACAATGAGAAGGTACGCGATCTACTGAACCCGAAGAACACTGGCAATTTGCGTGTGCGTGAGCACCCAATCCTGGGTCCCTATGTCGAAGACTTGTCGAAACTCGCGGTAAACAGTTATGATGAGATGATGACGCTCATGGATGAGGGTAACAAAGCGCGTACAGTTGCTGCAACAAACATGAACGAGACGTCAGTGACTAGTTGTTTCCATAGTGTAAGCCCTCTCACCCCTATGCTTCCGTAGATCCTCGCGTTCGCATGCAGTATTCACCCTTATACTTACCATGATGCGTCATGATGTGGACACAAACCTTGACACTGAAAAGGTGTCGCGGATCAGGTACAAGATAACTTCTTTTCATATGCAGATCTGGGCCTGATTCACCATAGCCTGGTCGATCTCGCCGGTTCGGAACGCGCGAACTCTACCGGCGCGACTGGACAGCGGTTGAAGGAGGGCGCAAATATCAACAAGTCTCTTACAACCCTTGGCAAAGTTATTTCCTCACTTGCAGCTGCTTCAGGAGATGGCAAGAAGGGAAAGAAGAAAGGAGAGGAATTTGTGCCCTATCGCGATTCGGTGTGTATGCATGTATAAATGACATGCCAGCTACCAAGGTTAAATAAGCAATCTTGTAGGTCCTCACATGGCTCCTAAAGGATTCTCTCGGTGGGAACTCGAAGACGGCCATGATCGCGGCAATTTCCCCTGCAGACTATGAAGAGACATTAAGCACGCTACGGTATGCAGACCAGGCGAAGAAAATAAAGAACAAAGCTGTCGTCAATGAGGATCCCAACGCTAAACTTGTACGCGAACTCAAGGAAGAGCTGGAGATGCTCCGAGGTGCGAATTTGTTTCTTCATTCCAAAAACAGTGGCTGGAGCTCGAGTACAGCACGCGTTGCGGGTTCAAGCGGTGAAGACGTTTACGACCCCAAGATCCCGCCTGAGAAGCAAAGGGTTACATACAAAGCGAAGGACGGCACAATCAAGACTGTTACAAAGGCTGAGTTACAGGACCAGCTCGAATCAAGTGAGAAGCTTATGCAGAGTCTCAACGAGACCTGGGAGGAGAAACTCCAACGCACGCAGGAGGTTCAAAAAGAGCGTGAGAAGGCCCTGGAGGAATTGGGCATCACAGTCGAGAAGAATAATGTTGGCGTACACACACCGAAGAAGGTGAGTTGAGCATCTTAGATGAAGATCACTCTACTGGCTAAACGCTGGGTGCTAGATGCCACATCTTGTCAACCTGGTACGCAATCTAATTTGACATGCTGAATTGCTAATCAGGAGATCCTGTTGTCGCGTGTAGAACGAAGGTCAGTTTCGAGTGCTAATGTGTGAGCGCTATATTCAACCCACGTGACAGATCCACTTATGAGCGAGTGTTTAATCTACCAATTAAAACTTGGTAGAACAACGGTGATATTACTCAATGTGGCCATTTCTCCTTCTGACCTTCGCCCTTCAGGTCGGACGTCTAGACAGTGAAAAAGCTGTCCACATACGTTTGAGTGGCGATAATATCCTTGAAGAGCACTGTTACTTCGAGAACACTGACGGAAAAGTAACACTACATGCGCTCCCTGATGCCATTACAGTACGTGTCTGTCGCCGCAGTAGTTGAGGACCATCGCTGATGTCCCCAGTTCCTGAATGGGAAGCAAATTTCCGCTGTGCAGGTGAGCCATTATGCTCAATGACCGAGACACTCTGCTCAATCTGTCAGCCTCATAAACTTCGTTCCGGCTTCCGAATCATTCTTGGTGAGTCACACATCGGCTGCTTCAAACTCGCTGCCAACGTGCTTCGACAGGCGAGCACCATGTCTTCCGGTTTAACAATCCCGAAGAAGTTCGGAAGCAGCGTGACCGTGCAACCATGAAATCCAACTTACAGCTCAGTATTACCGCGGCAGACCTTGAATCGCGCCCGGATTCGCCCACTTCGTCATCTGGCGAGATTGGAGACGTTGACTGGACATTTGCCAAGCGCGAAGCTGCGCTTGCAAGGCTTGGCTTGGATCCAGCACTCGACAGTCTCCCAGATGAAGACCTTAACAAGTTATATGAACGTATTACTATGGTCAAGAGCATACGTGACCATAACTCGAAGCACCGGCCCGAGAGCAGTCTTAGCCAGGCTGATGATGTGTGGAGCGAATCGGGACGACCGTTTTCGAGCGATGCGTTGACGGACGATACAAGTGTGGACGCGGGGCCGAGCCGTGGCAGCCCCGACGTTGATGCATTGAAGGAGGTTCAGAACCAGCTTGAAACCCAGCGACAGGAATTTGAGTCGCGTCTGCAAGCGATCTCAGGTTCTACGGAGGCAGAGGATCTTAAGGAGGAGAAGGATCACATGCAACACCAGCTAAACCTGATCCAGATGAGAATGCGGCGTCTGCTCGATGCCCGCGCCCGTGGCGAAACCGAGCTGGATGCTGAGATATTCGAGCCAGTCCTATATTCTGCGAAGCAGCTCAGACTCATTCGGAAAGTTTTGGACAAATGGAGGGCACACCGAGCATTCTCAATGGCTGAGAGCATTCTTTCCGCAGCGGTGTTAATGAAAGAAGTAAATGTCATCAGGTTTGTTCGTGATTCCATTCCTAACATTGCGGGGTGTTGACTACAGACTTAGCAAGGAGCTCGGCAAGGATGTTATTTACAACTTTACGGTCGCCTCCGGAGGTTCGCTAGCCGCCCCCGTGTCATCTACCAACACAATTGCTGGGCTGGATGAATTTGGTGACGTCGCAGATCCTGTCCTGGCATCGGTGACCCAGCCAACTGTGGCTGTGAAGGTCCTGGACAAGCGGCATAACGCCATCTATGTATGGTCGCTTGATCGCTTACGACAGCAACTGCAACGAATGCGAAACCTCACTTCTTTTATCGACCGCCCTTCATACTCCCAGCATTTTTCATCGGAAGAACCTTTTTACAATTCTCCTCCTCCCGAATACTCCTTCCTCGGCAATGCCCTAATCTCACTCGCACCTCTGTCTCGTCGACTTTCCTCTACATCTATCGTGCCTATTTTTTGCCGATACACTGCTGAGGCGATCGGCTCTTGTCGCGTCGACATCAAGATTGTCAACGTGATGGTGACGCCCAAGCATACCCCAAGTTCTAACACCTCCACTCGATCCTCGTCACCCGTGCCCGGCGGGCTTCCCACAGGTAGCAAGTTGAGTTTCTTCCTAACTGTGGACTCTGTCAAGGGACTTGCACCCCATGACTTTTCGGCAGCTCATCTGCAAGTGCGTTTGTCGTCATTTGTGGGTCCAAGTCTCAAAGCGGAAGAAATCTATCATTCAAATTCAGTAAACTTGGACTCCACCACACCATCTGATTTGAAATTCCGTCGAAGCTTCTCTATCGTGGTAAACTCCAAAGTCTTGGCTCACCTTCGGCAAGGTTACGCTCCGATCGAGTTGTTTGCATCAATGCGATCGCAGTACTTAGAGAGGATGGAGCGCTGGGATGAAATGCGCGAACAGAAAACCTATCCACCTGCTCCCTCTCCACCCTCAGATTCTGTGTCCGGTAGCTCGCAACCTATGCGCCGCTCTGAGACAGATTTCTTTATGGAACAATTTCATGACGTAGTTGCCTGGCTACAAGTTCGCGAACTTGGGCCGGACGGTCAATACGCCCCAGTCCCAGTTGTATCACAGGGTAACTTGGATCCGGGTGCTTTCAGTCTTCATCAAGGGTTGCAGCGCCGATTTGTGCTTACAATGACGTCAAATTCTGGGCGGCAGCTCCCCTGGGCAGAGGTTGTCAAGCTCAAAGTTGGCAATGTTCGCCTTCTCGATGCCAAAGGACGCGTCCATGAGCCATCTTCTCGTCCTCTTATTTCCCTTCCTCTGCAACAAGATCAAGTTGTAGAATTCAGACCAGATGGCTCCGGCGTTTTATCTGCCGAGTCGTTGTGGGACTCGAGTATCCACGATAGCGTACTACTGAATCGGGTAACGCCAACCAACCAGCGCATACTTTTACAAGCTTCATGGTCCGTTGTTGTTGAGAGCTGTGCCGATCCAGTTCAATTTTCTATGGACATGGCGATCACAATGCAAACACGAGATGCTCGGCCACCTTCTCGGCTTCTAGCATTACTCAATTCCACGAGAATTCTGTCAAAGACAAGCAACGTTTTCCGGGTACGGCTGTCACCTCCGCTCACACGTTCCCCGAAGGACCTTTGGCGACTTGACACATCAGAGAAGTATGTACGTGGAGAAGAGGCCCTTGGAGGATGGCGTCCACGTGGTATCACCGTTGTCGAAGACCACACCAAACTAGTCGCGATGGAACGTCGAGCAGCAGATGTACAAGCAATACGTGCATTATTGACCAACTCGCCATTGGCTGCTTACCCGCCGCAAGCGGATGCGGCGGTTTGGGGGTCAGAAAAGCTACTTAATAAATCTCTCGCGCTTTGGCAGAAACAATATGGGTACCGTAGCGAGGTTCGGAATTCATAACAATATGACTTTGGCCCCTCGTACTAATATCCCGTCAGATCGTCTTAAGTCAGGAGCCCACCGAAATGGGGGATGGAACCAGGACAAATACACAAAGACAACCCGCAGACGCCTCATCGGATTCAGGACAGCTCGTTTCTAGCACGAAACTTGTACCACGCAGGTGCGCTGGCGTAGTAGCCCAGACTTTCTTGGTCTTATTGACACATTTTTTCTTGCAGCGATGTCCCGACAAAGAGGGGTCACCTCTTGATCCTTATTGACGCCAATCGGGATACTTGGGAAAGAAGGTGGTTCGTTCTCCGAAGGTAATGTGATTGAAGTATCGTCATTTCGGGTTATTCTTACACCCACCGCAAAGACCGTATCTTCATGTTTACAAACATTCAAATGAAGTCGAAGAAATAACCGTTATTAGCCTAGATGGTGTCAATGTGGAAAGCAATCCAGAAATGGAGTCTCTTCTTGGCGTAAGCACTCCTTACTTTCTGCATATGTGGTACTAACATGCCCTAAAGAAACGATTTACCTTCACACTCTTTACGTCTTCGAACTCACACGCACTCGCAGCGCCAAACCTCAGGGAACTGCAGGCCTGGATAACCAAGCTGGATCCCACACGTTTACCACTGTAATTGTAATGCTTTACCAAGGTTGTTTGGGATGCTGGCTGCTAGACCGTACATTATCTTCGTGGAATAGTACCATACCTCATGTTGCATATCACTCATTTATTTCCTTAGAAGCCATGTATGCTGCACGATATCACATTCATGACAATCACGAAATTGACGAACTTTCCCTAATGTGACATAGGCAAATCGAGTGTATACAATACTGTACATGCGGGTGCGAGTGAGTGCGCAAGGGACCTGAATAAAGATGAAGTTAAATGATGCTCATTATATTAAGCCTCCACGAATGGGCACTCCGGTCTATGATAGATAGTCCAACACACGTAGTACTGGCCCATGATCCTTGAAACCAGACCCTACGATAGATCGTGGCACGAGGACTTGCATGGCTACAATATTAGTTACGGTATACTGTAGAATGCTTCCCTCTTGGAGCTAAGGTGAGGGTACAGAAGTAAAACAATTTTCCTCAATTTTCCTCATATCAGCTCGTGACTTCGATTTTTGGCTTCCTTCAATTTACTGCTTTCTTGTTGGACTGGTAAATTCGTCTGATCTCCGCAGAACGTTTAATGCGGGCCCGCCCAATTGAGGCCCGTGTTAACGTTGACTTGACTCCCGCGACGCCGTTGGGACCAGCGCCCATATACCACGCGGGCTCCCACATGCACGAAGGTTTTTGGGGCGCGGAGCCCGCAACTTCGATTTCCTATGCGAGAACGATATTGAATTTTAAATTTCCGTTTGGTCGGCTCTCCATCAGGATACTTGCGTAAAACGACTTTGGACTTATGAGAGCCCAGATGAGCTCAGATGAGCTTGTACCGTGCCGGTCCTGATCGGAAAGGTACAAAACGCCATTTCTACAGTATTAAGATAACAAGCAACCTAGATCGAGCCGAAAGTTAACTTGTTGTCTTGTTAAAAAGTAAGTCGTAAGAGGAAGCGCTTGATTAAGCACCAGCAATACGCGGGCCTCGCCTTTTGCAATATGCAGGATGCAGAGGACTCGGACGTCACAGGCTTCAAAGCGAGTCACAAAGGAGCCGCAAATCACACTTATCCTTTGCAAACGGGAGAACACACAGTGGTGGATGGTCAAAATATTTTAGGTCCGAGGGTCGCGCGAGCAAAGCGTGGTCCACGGCGTCAACGATCGGAGGCCCAACGGAGATATAGTAACGCACAAGCGATACAAAACAACCTCTCCCGTAAAATGCCCACACAGCTTCTGACATGCCCCTGCCCGAGCGGTCTGGCGGCTTGTTTTCAGGTTTGTGAGACAGGCTCACATTGTAGGCTTCGTTTCGAGACCGATTGTTGCATCCTTGCCCATAGCCAACACCAGCCCACCCATCGGTGTGCACCGCCCACTAACACCTTGGTTGAAGTGGGCGGTCAATTACGGGTTTCAGAACTGGTTCCGTCGGCATTGACATTTGTAAAAATTAGACGTTCTTCAACCCTCAACATACACGAAATCCTGTATAACCCGTGACGTCAATTGAGATCGGTTAGCAGATGGAGCCACCATGTTTCCAGGGCCAAATCGTCCGCAGGCAGGTCAAGAAAGACCGTGGCAAGAGCAAAGAGACACCCGTGCACCCTGTGATACGTTTGGTTCACAGGCGTAGGCTCAAAAAAAAAAATTGTCAGGAACTTGAAGAGGAGGTCGATGGGACAGATATATCATGGTCGGTCTACGCTCCATTGAGATGAACTCAGGTTTTGCTTGAACCCACCTCTTCGTCGTAGCTAGGACGGGACAGACACGACCACGGGAAGTTCAAGCCGCCGACCTGTGCCGTTCTCATCTGCCCGCAGGTTCGTTCGGTCCGAACTGTGGATCCGACACTCTATATTCCTATTCCTACATCGCTGGTTTCTCTGGGCGCTCTCCTACTGTGCTCGCTACGGACGATACCTGTTTCACCTCCGCATATTGGTGTCCATTTGTCTGCTTCTCTACCGACTACCGGGATTGTCTACTTGCTTCGCTCTGTCCTTCCCTGCAGTGCCGACATTTCCTATTCTCTCTCTCGATCGGCCCGGGTTTGGTCATCTTCTTACCATGATCTTCCTCCTCTTGTATTATGTACCGTTTGTTGCCATCCCTTTTTTGGCCCTGTAGATGTGTGCGGTCTTCCTTTCGTTCCACTGCTCTGCTTCGTAATATCTGAAGTCGTCTGTTCCCACCTTGTATGCTTGCGCTGGCGATGTTCTGTTTTCCACAGACTGTCCCCCACAAATTCCCATGGGTCCATCCTACTTCTTATGGGCGCGCCTGCAATCCATGGATACGTCGCGTGGCAAGGGGTGACGCGGTATCATTCCCATGCGCGACAGCTATGATGCGTCGCTACAAGTGATTCCTGAGCGCTAGGCTGCTCGCTTGCCTTATAACGGATTATCACGATGCAATGCTGCGGCGTTGCAGCTTGATGGCTGACATTCCACGCTTGGATACAGGCGAAAGGAGGCGCTCCGGCGATGTACTGGCTCAGGGCGGCTTTGATACGCCTACTCAACTGAGGGGCCTGCGCTGCGACTGCGGAAAGCGTGAAGGGCCGCGGGTCGTGCTGAGAGACATGGGAGATGCAAGAGAAAGCCCGATAATGTCACTGAGCAAGACAGTCGTGATGAGGCACGTTTCCACTACCACCGGCATCCCTGCGCATGGTGTTGAAACCCGTAGGCTGCCACTAAGATGTTGCAACAGGTACTGTGTTTGCGTTGTGTCAGCGCCGTGCGATGGTGTATCCATATACCCTGTATCCACAGCAGTCATCCCGATGACTTTCCCTTCTCACCAATGACAGCGGTGCCAGTGGCCAACAACCTTCTCCAGTGCTCTGCTCACCCATGGTTGAGATGTCGGCTGTTGACGTGGTCCAGGGAGACCTCGTGCGTGCACTCTCAGAGAGGCCTCGTCTAAGTCATCACAAGGCGAGGACTGGAGGCGAAGTAAGTGCATGGGAATTCAAGGTACTGAATGACATAACAGGATCAACTAGGTACGGTCCGAGTAGCGGAAGTCGGCGTGTCCTGCCTGCGCCAATGTGGTTCGGGGCACTTAATGCGGTCGATCCTCGATCGTCTCGATATTGCACGCCGTGGCCGATTGTACCTACACGTGTCTACTGTAGAATGCACGAAATATCTTCAAACCCTCACCAAACCATCAATTTCCTCGGGATAGGAGGATCTGACCGTCGAAACATCACTGATTCCCACCGATCAGGGACGGTGTTTTATGGTATGGATACTCGGAGATATCCATGTTCTTCCACTGATATATACGTTTGCGCTTCCCTGAGGGTTCCTCACGTAAATGAAAAATTCAATATTGGACCTACTTACTCCCTTAGGCCTTCAATCTCAGAATGTCCGGAATAAGCGCGCTCTTTAGGAAGATCCATCAGTATTCAAGCTATCCAAGTTCGAACGAATGGCTACAGTAGAGTCATCGAAAACCCCACCAGTACAGTAGAAGTACCAATTGAGTATTTACGAGACCTGTATAACTATTTTACGGAATATTTTGACCATGCGTTGAATCGGGGTTTCGGACCAGACAGGTGATACTGTAATTCGGGTCAGCACCTAAATACGTACTGTGTCGTGCTAGGTCGTCTGCATGGTCGGGGCTCACTCGGAATTCGTCAGTGCTTGCACTCTCTTGATAAGGTCGCCCTATCATCTCCACAACTCAATTCATTGTTGATGCCAACTTGACACTTTACCATCACTTCGTTGCCATCAGAAAGATTTTGCGCCAATCCAAAAGGGATGTGTACATTCGAGGAGTAAACAAATCAGACGCAGCAGAAAGCTAGACATCTC